>VYXC01009376.1:158890-181035 GCA_013397175.1 Platysteira castanea | reverse complement strand
AGGATGGATGAACATTTTTAGAACGTGCCCTGTGAGAGCATCTGGGAATTCTCCCGCTGCTTGGCTCCAAAGTTTTTCTGCAGCTGGAGAAATCACAGCCTGAAAAAAAAAGGTGAATGAATCCTTTCAGCTCACTTTGCCCACCAGGCAGATCCGCAGTGGCTGCAGAAGGCAAACCCTGAGCTCATCTCTGGTGTCTGCGCCAGCCCTGGGAGCTCCCGGCCCGCGCCCCGGTGCCGGTGCCTTCCCCCGCCGCCCCGCTTTAGGACCCCCGGCTCCCCGCCGTGCTCTTCTCTCGCTGCCGCGACGCCCCCGCCCCGTCCCTCCGGCGCCTCCCGAGCGCGGTCCCTCCGGGCGCGGCTCCGCGCGTGGCCGCGGGGGCTCCGGCATCACCCCCGTGCTCGGGGCTGCGCTCCCGCGGAGCGGCACCGGGGGACCGCCTGCGCTGGGTGCCGCTCGGTGGCAGCGGCGGTGGCTTCTCCACCTCCCGGCTCCGGGCGCACTGGGATGCTCCGGGGCTGGAGCCGATGCCGCTCCCGGAGGAGCATCGCCGGGATGCGGGTGTCGGAGGAGCCATCGGAGCGTTCCCCTGTGCGATACCGCATCCTGGGGACACGGCTACATCCCCCCGGGATGCTGCCTGCTCCCACCCCAGACACCGGGCGTGCCTTGTCCTCCCACCACCCCTGAGCCCGTCAGCAAGTGGGTTTTGCCGCGCTGTCATCGGCTGTGGGGTGGCTCAGTGACAGTAGCGAGGAAGGGACATGGGTCACCCCAAAACCACCCAAGTCCCCATGTTTGGGGGGGCCCTCTCCCCTGCGCTGTGGGGGCTACACCAAACCTCACCCTTCTGAAAGGAGGATCGGGCTCTGGGGCTGGGGACAGCCCTGGAGTCACAGCGGGACACCCCTGGGTGACAGCAGGTGGTGTTTTCCATCTGCCCTCGGGGATTGCAGCTGAAATCCCAAGCCCTGGCATCATCCCGCAGCAGGCAATAGCTGGCCCCGGAGCCTCCGTGTCACTGAGCCAAAATTTGTCACGAGGAGGGTGAACCCCCCCAGGCCTTCAATAAGAGTAATGATTAATAATGTTTGTGCTTCCCCGGGAGGGTCCCATTCCAGCCCCTCCTGGGCAAGCAAATGTGGGATGAGGGGAGCAGTGCGGGTGTAGAGGTGACACCCCGGGAGGGCGGTCAGGGTCTGCGGGATGGAATCTGGAGCCCCTGGGGGCAGGGGACATCTCTGCTCTTGGGGCATTCACCCTCTCCGAGTCCCAGGAGGCTTTGCCCCTGCAAAAGACTCTCTGCAGTTGGGAGGAAAAAGCAGTTTTGACTGGGGGGTTTCAGCCCTTCCTCCGAGCGGGAGCACCCTGGGAGTGAGGGGAGTGCCTGGAGTGTCGCCTGTTCCCTCCCCGGGCAAACCCCTCTGAAATTTGCAGGGGATGTTCCCCGTGGCACTCCTGCTTCTGCTCCTGCCCGCAGCCCCCGGCTGTCAGCGCTGATCGTGGCTTGCCTTGGCCAGGGCCAAATATTCCGGATTTATATCATTTCCCCCCATAGATGGTGTGCTGGGGGCTGTGTGCCTGCTCGTGGCTGGGGGAGCTGTTGGTGTGACCTGAGGGGGGTCTGGCTCTGGGGGCCAGGGCTGCTGTCCCTGTGGGCGCTCCGTGTGAGCGGGGTGAGCCTGGGTCTGGGTGCCGGGCACGAGGGCTGTTGGGTGCAGCAGGGCAGGGCGTGTGCTGACAAGGGGACCCTCCTGCCCTCCCTAGGGGCAAGATACCCCCCCTCTGCACACCCAGCAGGGGGAAAGCTGTTAATTGTTCCCTGCCAGATTGACTTATAAATTAACAGGTTTGCTGGCACTCTCCTCCTCCTTCCTGTGCGTGGTAAAGGCCCATATTTCAAATGGAAAAAAGTCATAAATACTTGCAGTAATGTGAGAGGAGCTTCCAGCTGAAGCTGTGCCACCAAGGGATGTGGGGGGAGAGGGGTCCCCTGCAGCAGAGCCGTTCGTACGCTTGGGCATGGGGCGGTGGAGGTGACGGGCAGGAGGTCCTCGCGTCCTTTCGTGGTTGTCTTATGGCAGGACAGGGATGGGTCCCTTGTGCCCCCCGTGTCTCTGTGTCCCCCCGTTCCCCGGTGCTCGCTGGGTTGATAAATGTAGGTTTGGTAAACAAAGCCTCTTCCTGGGGCGTCCCTTTCGTCCCGAGGGGAGCAGGTTTGCTCTGCCTTCTTCTGGGTGCTGAGGAGTAACCCCTGTGACGTCTCCCCTCCAGAGAAGAAAAACCTGCCTTTGCTCTCTCTCCAGGAGTGTGGATTCCTGTTAGACCCTCAGTTCCGCTGCTGCCTCGGGGATGGAGGTGGGAATGAGGGTGGAGAGACAGCTGAGGTCCAGCCGGGCGGGATGTCCAAGGAGATGATGTGGCCACACGCCGGGGAAACTGAGGCTGGAGGGGGTGGTGTTTGTGTCTCCTCAGAGCACAGGAACAGCTCCATGGGGCTCGGGCCGTGTTAAGGGACCCCAGAGCTGACTTTGAGGTGGGAGGCTCCGAGCCCACGCTGCCCTGGGGTGTGGGGATCCCTCCCGGGTGGATCCCTGTGCAGTCCCCAGGCTGGCACCGGGGCAGCCCCGTGCAGCTGCTCTCCTCGGAGCAGAGTTACTCCAGGTAGTAAACGCCTGCGGAGCTGTTTATGCGCTCCCCACGTGGCGCCGGGGTTGCGTGGGTGGCGAGCTGCCGTGATGGATGCGAGCTGTGGCCTGTGGCCCGCGCCGCACATGGGTTTGATTTGAGCTCGCTCTGTTCCCAGCTGAAGCAGCTTTTCTTTTGCATTGCAGAGATAAAATTGCAAGTGTAGGAATCCGAGATAAAGCGAAGCCAGATCTAGCCCGAGTCAGTGTGGGCAGTGCGGGCGTGTGGTAAGGAGAGGGGTTACTCAGTCGCATTAAAAAGATGCTGCTAAGTAGTTTAATCCACAGTTGCTGAACTTTGAGCTTTAAATTCTTCTTATATGAGTTGATAAGAACATGCATAATATTCATAACTCTCTCCTCAAAAAAAGGGAGATCTGTAAATGACTTCTGTTAAATATCATTGCTTCAACAGCGTGAAAAATGTTCCGGACTTGTACTTCAAATAATCCCTTCTCTTGGCCCAGCTCCCTCCATCCGTGAAGCTCTTTGCTTCCTGCAGAGGATGGTGGGGATGGGGTCAGGAGCTGGGGGCTCTGCTCTGGCCTGGTGTCTTTGGGCAGAACCCCCAGGACATATATTTCATTTTTTTTATATTTGCAAATGGAAGGAGCCAGCCAGGCTGGGCAGCTTCTGGCTATGTCAGTATTGCTTTTTAAAAATTGTGGTCGATTTTAAACCTGTGAGCCCTGAAGTAGTAATGCTCAGACCAGCTTCCTTTCTGCAAAGTTTATTACACAATAAGCTGGAACAATCTCCAGGCTCTGTTTGTTAGACCTTTCTTTTTACTCTTGTCCTCTCTTCCTGATTATTTGCTTTATAACTTGACCAGTTTTTTTTTTTTTCTTCCTTGCCATCAGCCTAGGAAACTGAAAATTGTCTTTTATTTTCCCCCATCTTTCAACTCATAAACCCTCTGGAGTTCTGGGTCTGATCCAACATAATTCTTTTGGACTTTTTTTCTTTTTTCCTAGCTTGGGTATCATTGTCTTGCCTTGGTAATTTATCGAGCTTGGCGTTCCCGTTGCACAGGCTGCCTGTGCTGTCGGATTATTTGCTCATCTGACAAGCCCGTGCCGAGCTGCGTGTCCTGCACACAGATGGCCGTGTCCCCCTGCAGCCCCAGCACCCTCCAAAAAAAGGGGTTTTCAGAGCTGTGTTGCCTTCCTGACATCGCTCCGTAAGGAGCTGGCTGGGAGGTGGGGGTTTCTTTGAACTGTATTTATGATTTTTTATAATCCGTGAAGCCTCTTGGCCCCCGGCCTCCCAGCGGCTCCCGAGGGCAGGCGTGTGGCTGCCACAGGTGTGTGAGCAGCCCAGGAGGAGGCAGAGGAAGGGGATGGGGATGGGGATGTGTGTCCCCCTGGGATGCCCAGGTGTGAGGAGGAGCCCGTGCAGGGTGGAGGAGCGTGGCACGGGCTGTGCACACACCTGCAGGTGCGGACCCGAGGAGTTCAGGGGTGCTCTGCTGGCTCTGGAGCCACAGGAGTAGTGAGGGTGAGACAGCCCAGCTCTTGGGAAAGGGGGACACACCAGGGCCCAACCCAAAGCTGGGATTTCTCCCTCTTCCTGAGGCTTGCTGGCCCCTGAGGGACTTCTCTCCCCTGCCCCAGCGAAGCGATGCCTCGCCACATCCCGGTCCTGCCTCCTGCTGTGGGGCTGGGCTCTTGGAGCCCCACCTGGGCTTGTGCAGGGTGGGTTTGCAGAGCTTTGGGAACGGCCTTTGCACAGCTCGAGGTGCAGCAGCCCGGGATTTGGGAGCCCTGCTGTGTGGGCATGGCCAGCCCTGAGGGAGATGGGATTTTAGCATTCCCATTTTCCATGCATTACTATTGCGCGGGCTGATGCAGCGTGAGTGTTGTTGTACAACCAGGATCCATCAGAACATCCATGCTCTAGTTCCCTGGCAACATTTGCACAAAATAAGAGCTGCTCTAGATTAGACAGCAGATATTAGTTTGTCTAAACAGGTTTAAAAACCTATCAAATTAAACTGGGCCAGGCAACTCGTACAATGTGTACACCTAAATTGGTTTAACATTTGCATAAATCAGATTAAATCGGGGCTGTGGGATGGTTTAGGTTGGGAAGCCTGTGGCTGTTTGTGCCCAGCTCCTGGAGTTCTCCACTCCTGCTGCCGTGGCAGGGTTGTTTTTGCACAGCAGCAGCTGAACCCCCTGTTTCCAGCCCCGTTTCAGAGGTGGGTGCTCTGTCAGTGCTGGTTCGTGCCGGGGGGCTGCAGTTTGGCTGTGACCTCTGAGCAGCTGGGCTGTCCCCCCTCCCTGGGGGTCACGGCTGGTTTGGCTGCAGCCGTGGCTCCCAACGTGTGGCAGGTCCCGCAGGGGTCTCACAGGAAGGGTCTCTCTCTCCGGGAGGGTTGTGGAGCCTGTTGGGGTTGAGCAGGGAAGGGCCCAGAGGTGAATCTGTGCCTGGGGAGCTCCGTGCCGGGGGTCCCCCCTCTCCTGCTGCCGTCTCTGCCTCACTCCTGGGGTGTCCTGGCCGTGGTCAGCAGGGGTGTGATGGTGGGAGTGCATCCCCTGTCCTGTTCTGAGCCCCGAGCTCCTCTGCTCAGCCTGTCTGGGAGCACAGCAGGTAAAAGCTGCTCTGCTCAGAGCGCGGGGAGGGTTCGCTGTCCTGCGCTTGCTGCTGTGCTCTGAGGAGGTGGGGATGTACACATCGTCGGGGCACGAGCTGAGATACACCAGATCCAAACTTCACAGTAAAGATCCACCAGATCCTCACCCCAGAGGGGCCCTGACTTTACCTAAGGCTGTTTCAGGGTTCTCCCCTGCTTTCACTTCTTTGTGGGCAGTGCTGGGGAGTCGCGTGGGGTAACCTCGTGCCCTGGGTGCAGAGGCACAAAGCTGGGGGCAAAGTGCTCTCCATCTCCCTTGCATGGAAACAGCCAGCTGGGATGGCACGTAGTGAGCAGGAGAGGGAGGACGTGGTGCATGTGGCTTCTCAAACTGCAATAATCCCATCCCGGGGAAATAGCTGCCTCGTCAGGAATTCAGTGCTTTGTCTCTTTGTGGTGCTGGAGTCGAATCTCACCGTCTTTCCCTCTGATCTGTTGTTTAATTGTTTTCTTCGTGGTGCCCCTGCATCCAAATCAGTGTTGTGAGTAATTCCACAGCTGATTTAAGTCTGAAAGCTTCTTTCCTTTAAAGTCTTGATCGTGCTTCCCTCCATTTTGCTGTTGTGATCCAGCAGCGATGGACAGACCTCCTGCTTCCGTGCTGCGACACGCGTGTGCGTGCAGCAAAATCCGCAGGAACTCGGGGTTTTGTATTTTGTAAGGTAATCGTCAGCTCTGACATCATCAAGTGTTTGTTCTGGTTCTTGTGAATCACAGATGGGTGCTGCTGCTTTGGGCTTGCACTGCTCAAGGTTTCCCTCCTGCTGCGTCTCTCCTTTGTTTCCCGAGGTGCTGCTGCTCGCTGGCAGCAGCCTCGGCTCTTTCCCTCTGTTGGCTGCAGAGGGGAGCTGGAAGCTGAGCAGCAGTTTCCACTCACGGCGAGGAGTTCCCGTGTCCAGCACGGTCAGGATCTGCGGGAAGCAAAGGTGGTGGGCAGGGCCGTGCCCCGCTGGGAGCACGGGGTGGAACGGGATGATCTTTGAGGTCTCTTCTAACCCAAACCCCTCCAGAGTTCCGCGAAGGGTGTTTCTCAGGGTGCTGTGCTTTCTACCAACAACTTGTTGTTCCTTGGGGTTGTTCCCGTCCCCTCCGGGCTGGTGCACCCCGGGCAGGGGCTGAGCACCACGGCCAGGTACAGTGGGTGCCCTGGGAGGGGCAGGGTGCTGCCCCCTGGCCGGGTGGGACCTGGTTGGGCTGAACATCCTGCGAAGGGCAGGGGTGCTCTGGAGGCCCAGAGGCACTGGGGCAGGATTGATGCAGCACGCTGGGTCCTGTGGCAGCCAGTGCAGACCAGTTGATGACCCAGCTGGTGCCTCTGGCCCCTGGCCTGGCGCGGGGTGGCCGGCAGTGGAGCTCAGCCCTGCGGCGTCTCGCCCTGGACCATCCCGTGCCACAGCACAGAACCTCCCAGCCATGTCCTTCCCTCCAAGTCGCCATTTTATTTTTCTTAAACGTTTATGTATAACCGTACACTAACCTATAAAAATTAGTTTAGGATGGCTGCCAAGAAAATCTCTGCGGTGCCTTGTGGGTAACTCCCTGTGAATTACCATAAAAGCTGTAGTGTGAGGCTGCGGTGGCAGTTGTGAGGATGCCAGTCATCATGCTCTGTATTTAAAATTCAGATGAATGTGTAATGCCTCCGTGGCTGGATTGCAGCAGCTCGGAGCATTCCCGGTGTCCCTGCCCTGCACGCTCTGCACCCGCTCTGGTTTTTTAATGTCCTCTTACGTTCTTCCAGTGTTCTGCTTGATTGTAAAATGCAACAGGTAGCAAATTGTGGGCAAGCCATGCTGGGAGGGAGAGTGGTTTCTGATAGCTTCCTCCCTGGAGGGACCAACCTCCTGCTTCCACCGAGCCAGTGGCAATATTTCACTTAAGGGAAAAGCCACTCCGTAACCCTTCCCCTCCGCATCCTGCCCGAGCCATGCCCCGTTTCCGAGGGCTCTCTGGGTCTGGGTGTGCTCAGCGTGGGGCCGGGGCTCGCTCGTGGATGGAGCAGGGCTTGTCCCACTGTGCCTGGGGATGTCTCATGGCCGTGCTGGAGGAGGATGTGGTTCCCTTGCCACCGAGCTGGTTCGTGTTGCTGTTTCTCCGTGTGCCCTTGGAAATCCAAAGTGCCTCTCTTTATCTGCCACCGCTGCTTCTCCCCCAGAGCCCTGAGCCAAGGTGACTGTGGGGCTCCAGAGCAGAGCCTCGGGCCCGGAGCTGCTCCCTGCGGGGCTTGGCAGAAGGTGGTGCTGATCTGCTGGGCATGATGGATCATTTCATTTAAATTTTCCCCAAATACAATATTCATCTTGGTGTCACTGTCCCACCTTTATTATAGTTCACTGATAAACATCTGTAATCTGAGAGTGATCCGCACCCTGCCAGACACGGCCAGGGAATAATGAACACATTTCTGGAGCCAGGAGAAGGTGTCTTGGGGCTGTGTCCCTGCTCTCCCAGCCCTGGCTGATAAATAAAGCCAGAAGCAAATCTGTTTTTCCAGGTGTATTTACGTGAGGCTGTTCAGTTCAGGGCTCTAAAATGGTGGTGATTGGATATAACCTGGTGTCCCTGTTAGTACCCAACAGGGATTTCTGAACGCAGCCTCTAGCTGGGGGTTCAGGGCACCACCCCAATGAACCCCCCCATGCTGGGCAGCCAGGCTGCCTTTTTCACCCTGTGGGAAATCCCTGCCCCTCTCCCAGCTGGATTTCAGCGGGAGGGGATGCAGCTCTCCCGGGATGGTGGGGGCCCTGCGCGTGCCACGGGTGGTTTTACCTTCTCCCTGTGAGTCCAGAGCAAGCACAGGAGCTGACAGGACCAAGTGCAATCCCAGGAGTGGTTCAACCTTGGCAGCTCAGCGTGATCCCGGGGCACAGGCTGTTTTGGGGCTCCAGCACAGCCTCCGTGTCCCCGCAGTGCCGGCAGCCAGGGAGCAGCCGTCAGGTTGCTGCTCATCTCCTTCCTCTCCCGGCTGGTTTTATCCAAAGGCTGCTGCTTCACTGGGCTCTGACTGTGGGAACTCGGGGTCGCCTCCCTGCCCAGCACAGCCAGGTGGGTCAGCGTGTCCCAGCTCGGCCACCCGCTCTGGAGCAAAGCTGACGTGGCATCGGCCTGCCCAGGATGGATTTTTTTTGCCGGTGCAGCACTGGGAGGTGACAGCTGCTGGTCCCACATGCCACTGGGACTGCTCCGCTTCCACAGGGAGAGCTGTTGGCTAATCATCCTCTGGGGACCCAGCTCCTGACCATCTCCAGGGCTTGGACCTTCAGCGTCAGAATGGAAGCGTTGCGAATCCCCAGGAGCCTCGGACAGACCTGACCTCTTGGGCTGCTCTCCTGGAAAGGGCTTTCCTCTGCCTCTGCTTGTGCCTCCACTTCCTCCTCTGCGTTTGACCCAGAACAAGCTGAATTTTCCGCTGGTTTGGGATTTCCTGCCACCTCTGTTCCTTTCTGGCATCCAGGTCCTGAGACTTGCCGCATACTTCTGTCCTCTTGCAAAACTTCTCTGGAAGAGGAAAATCCCTGGATTTGGAGTTCCCTAGAACCATCCATCTGGAATTGACAGCTGCTCCACCGGGCAAGCCCTGGCTTTGCTTTGGGATGCGCTCAGAGCCCCGAGGAGGGCAGCCAAGCAAGATCCTTGCTAACTCCTTCCTGGAAGGACTTGTTGCACCATGCTGATAAGATTTATTTTTTCCAGGAGCCGAAAGCACAACTTGGCACTGTGAAGGGCTGAGGCTGAACCGACAGCCATGCTCCGAGCAGAGCAGGGCAGGAGCACGAGCCACCCTCGCCGTGTGTCCCGTTCCCTTGAGGAGGGGTGAGGACAAAGCTCCAGCCACCACCTTTGTGTCTCAGCACCCTGATTCCAGCAGGCTGAGCTGTCTGCTGCTGCAAGGTGGGAGCACCAGGGGTATTTCTGGCCCCTGGAGCTGCTCGTGGACTACATACCCCAAAGGCTGTGCTGATGGTCCTGCAGAGGGATCCGGGTGAGGCCGTCAGGGTTTTGGGAACGACCGCAGACCTGCTGCGCTCTCAGCATCTGCTCCCGAGCAGTGGGATGGCAGCTTCCGTGCTTTATCCAATCGTCCCTCTGGGAAGCAGCTTGAAAATCCCCAGGCTGAGCAGCTGTCCCAGAGGTGTGGAGAACAGGAGCATCCCTTTGCTTCTCCTGCCGGCGGAGGTGACGCGGGGGATGGCACCCATCCGGCAGCGCTGAGATGTGCCTACCTAAAAATAGCTGTAAGGTTGCTTTGAAAAGAGGAAAAGAAGGGAGGTGGGAGGAACTGAAGTGTTTCTTAGAAGTAAGAGAGAAAGGTGAATGAAATCCTTACAGGCTCTGGCAGGTAAGGCTTCTCATCCCCGCTGCCTCGGGGAGCGTGCCGTGGGGCGCAGGAGCAGGATAGGGGCCCACATGGGTGCCATGAGCTTCTGGTGTGGCAGGGAGCTGGACTTTGGGCTGGGTTAGGAGTAATGAGGAAGGGGTGAAGAGAAGACAGGCAGTTTTCACGTTGGAGGTGTGTTTTCAGCTGTCAGGGTCTTCCTGGCCTCTGTGTGACCCACCTGGGGCATCGTCCCCAGTGTCCTGTGCTTTAGTTACTGGGCTGTCCCCTCTCATCACGGGTGGGGACGTGGCTGTGTCTCTGCTCTGCATCCAGGGGGGCTGGGAGCAGGGCTGGTGAAGGGGGGGACAGGCAGGCTCTGTGCTGTCTCCGTGTGCCCCCAGACGGGGTGAGCTCCCCGCTGCCGGGGCAGCCTGTGCTGGGTGCAAACGAAGGGAAGCTCGGGAGAAGCTCTCGCCGTTCCTGCCGAGCTCTTTGCAGGGGACAGAGGGCTGTCCCTGGGGAGTCTGTGCCCCGGAGCCGCTGTCCCCAGCGCTGGCCTGGCCAGGTCAGCTCACGGAGCACGTAGGCTTGGATTTCTCTCTCCTAACCCACCAGAGCCAGGCTGCAGTTAGGCTGTGTTGCCGTGTAACCGGATCGCCCATCCCAGGGCTTTGTTCTTGACTTACCCTTGACGTTTTCCAATGTCTCTGAGCGAGCTGTATCCCTTATCCATGCCCCCATTTTTCATCCTCCATTCTGCCTCCTGCAGACAGATGCCCTCAAGGCAGGGCAGCCGGGCAGTGTCCTGGGCCGTGTGTGTGTCCCCTGAGAGCTTTGTTCTCCTCTGGGCCCTCTGAACCTTCCCATGAGGAGCATTTACGGGTGGCTCAATTGCAAGTTTTTCTAGGAAGTATCAGAGGAGCCTGTGGTCCTCACATCAGGGCCCTAGAACACTCTGCAGAGAGCTTTTATCTTAAAATAAAATCAAAGCAAGGCTTTCAACTTGGATTTTTCTTTGGAAGTCACTTTATTTTAAACCCATTTTTTTTCTGAGTAGTCTTTTAGGAGTGAAAAAACCCCATATCGTGAAATCTTGCCTATGTAAATAATTTCTGGGCTTGGGCTTTTTGAAGTCACAGGACGGGTGTGCTGCTCGTTGCCCTCTGCCAAGGCAGTGCCGAAGGTGGTGGCATCCCTTGGAGCGCTGTCTGTCCACCCCACTCCCTCTGTATGGAATCTCTGCTTGTAGCCACAGCCCCTGGGTGTGGACAGTGCAGGACAGAGGGACCTTCTGGGCTGCTCGCAGTGGTAGAATCTGAGAATGCCCCGAGTTGAGAGGGCCCTGTGAGGATTGTGGGGCCTTTGGAGGTCTGTGCTGTGGCACAGCGGGGCAGCAGCCAGGCAGACCCACAGGGCTGCCCAGCAGTGCCATGCTGGGGGGGCTCGGGGCCCTTGGGGAGGCCTGGGGACAGGTGGGATGGGGATGGGGATGGGGATGGGATGGGATGGGGATAGGGATGGNTGGGATGGGATGGGATGGAGCAGGTGGCAGACGGGCGCGGGGGCCGCGCTGCCGGGGAGGAGGCGGCGGCGGGGCCGGGGGCAGCCCGTGGGGCAGTGATGGAGGGAGCTCGGTGCCAGCTGCTGCCCAGGAGGAGCCCTGTGCTGTGGGAGTGGGAGCTCCCCCTGCCTCGGGAGAGCCCAGGCTCCCTGTTGTCCCTGCTCCCACAGAACACCTCCTGTGGGTGCTGTGGCACTGGGCACGGGGCGGGCGGCTGCTGCTGAGCCACGTTTGACCCAAGTTCTGCCTCCCAGTTCTCTGCTCCTGGGCACCCACTGCTGCCTGGCTCAGCCCCCTGGCAGCGCTGCCCTTGGATTCTGTTTTCCCAGATGCTCAAGAGGCAAACTGGAGGAGCATCCTTGCTCTGTGTCATCCTGGGCAGAGAAGCCAGAGCCTTCCCCACTGCTGGGACCAGGAATTGTGCAGGAGCATGGCAGCCCACTGTGGGAAGCAGCTTTTGCTCTCCCACCTGCCACCTGCTGTGCTCTGGGATGGGACTTCAGCGTTTTGGGACAGTCCCAGTGCTGGCTCTGGCACTGCATCGTGTCGTTGTGCTTTGGCTATTGCCCAGAGCCCGAGGCTTTCACCAGTGACATCCTCTGGGATGGGAGGGATGAGAGGTGCAGCTGGTGCTGCTGACCCCCGTGCTGGGGCTGTGTGTGAGCAGAGGTCAGAGTCAGCCCCTTGGCACTGGGGAGGCTCCAGCCCTGTGAGAGGGCTGTGGCTGGCACAGAACCCTGCAGCAGCTCATGTTCTCCCCAGATTCCCCAAGTTGGACACCCAGCGCCAGCGCTGGCTGTGGTGAGGCTGCTGACAGTGGCCTGGTGGCTCCAGGGACAGATGGACACCACGGACACCGCCCGTTTTCATTTTCAGGAGTCAGCGACATCGCATAGCTGGGCCCCGGGTCCCAGGGTGTCCTGTTCTGCCTCACCTCCGGGCTGTAACTCTGTGTTCCCAGCAGTAAATTCACGCTCCAGGGAGCTCTCGGGTTCCCGAGGGCTGGGGGGGTGCCCGGGAGCCGCAGCCCTCGCTCCCTGCCCCGTGTCCTGGCGGGCAGCGCAGCCCCGGCTGTGCTGGCACAGCCTTTGGGTCCCGGGGCTGGGGACAGGGTGCCACCAGCCCGTGGTGGGACACAGGCGGGCTCTGCCTTGCCTCCCGATCTGCCACTGCCTCCTGCACTGCTGGGAGATGCCCGGGGTGGCTGTGGGGAAAGCCCTTGGGCTTTGTTAATCCGAGCTCAGGGACATGCGATGGTCCCAGCTGGCCCCGGGTCCAGGGGAGTGGGGTGGAGGGAGTTTGGGGGTCAAGGAGGGCCAGAGGGGCTTGTTTGCAATCATGAGTGGGTGCTCGTGGTCTGGCACTGGGCATCACCATCCCTCTGTGCTCTGCTGAGAGCCGGGCTGGGAGCGCGGGCTGTGTGTGGGCTGGTGGCCTCCCTGTCCCCAGCAATCACGGTGGCCCTGTCTGCCCTGCTCCCCTTCCCTTCAGACTGAGCAGAGAGACTCTTGGAGAGCTTCTCCTGACCTTTCCAGTTCCGTGCCCTCAGCTGCCACCAAGTGACATGGTGACATTTCAAGTCTTGAATGTCTGAGCAATTTTATGTAAAAAAAGCCAGCAGAAATGAAATGGTTTGGGTTTTTGTCCCTGACAAATTGGATTTGTTAACCTGAAGCTTCATCTGTCAGCTGGCAGGGCCCCTCTGCAGCTGGCAGCCGATGGGATGGTGGGAAGAGGAGTGAAAGTGTGTCTGGGACGCGAGGAAGGGGGGGGCATTGCCAGCAGTGTGCAATATTCGCTGCATTTTCAGCAGGGCATTTCTGGAGGCCCTTTTGGAAGAGATGGGGCTTTGCGTCAGGCACGGGGCAGCGGAGCTGCCAGCGCTGCCCCCCAGCCTGGCACGGGGGGCAACTGCTGTTGCTGTGTCCCAAGTCAGGACGGCAGAGTCTGTGCCTGCCTCCGTCAGGAGCTGGTGCTCGCTGGGCTGCTCACCTCAGCACGGGACAGTGGCAAGGCAAGGTCAGCCATGGGGTCACAGCCAGGCTTGGCTTGGGAGGGACCTTAAAGCCATCCAGTGCCACCCCTGCCATGGCAGGGACACCTTCCACTGTCCCAGGCTGCTCCCAGCCCCAGTGTCCAGCCTGGCCTTGAGCACTGCCAGGGATCCAGGGGCAGCCACAGCTGCTCTGGGCACTCTGTGCCAGGGCCTGCCCACCCTCCCCGGGAGGAATCTCTTCCCAGTATCCCATCCAACCCTGCCCTCCTTGTCCTCCAAAGTCCCTCCCCAGCTCTCCTGCAGCCCCTTTAGGAACTGGAAGGTTCTCTGAGGTCTCTCTCCTCCCTGCAGAGCCCGCAGCCCGGGCGTGTCCGGGCGGGCAGTGCCGGGAGCGCCGCGGGCTCGGCGCTGGGCACATCCCGGGCGTGGGCACGGAGCTGGGAGCGGCTGCTCCCAGCGTGCGAGGGGCAGTGCCCAGCCCTGCTGCGCAGGAACGGGTCAGTGTCCTGATACTCACGTGTGTCACCTTACCCACGGCTGTGCAGGCAGGGACAGGATGTGTCCCCAGGTCCCTTCTGCCGTCCCCAGGGAGCAGGGGAGGCGTCTGCCTGCAGGGCTCCTTCTGCTCTGGGGCTCAGCTGGAGAGCTCTGCTCAGATTTAATCCAGTTTGACTCCGCTCTGGGGCTGGGCACGAGGGGTCCCGGGTCCCTGGAAAACGGCGCTGTGTTTCCCTCGCCTTCTCCTTTTTTCTGGAGAAAGACAACAAAGAAGGCTCTCCAGAGCAGTGTGCGTGGGGAGAGCCGGTTCCCCGGGGAGAGCAGCTCCCCAGGGCTCCGGCAGCCGCTGCCGGGGGGCTCGGGGACCTGCAGCAGCCCCGCAGGGCTGGCACCGGAGCTGCTGTGCCCACTCTGTCCCCATGTCCCCTGGGCTGTGCCGTGTTCCGGAGCCTCGCCTGGCCCCGGCAGTGGCTTTGTCCCCAGTCCTGGGCAGATCCACTCCTGCCCGCGTGGCCTCGGCCGCAGCTCCCCGCCTGCGCTGGGCTTTTGCAGGTCTCGCTTGGCTGCTCAGCAGGCTCCAGCGTGGGATGGCTGCAGGCTCTGCAAGACTCTCCAGTGCTGCTCACATGGAAAACACTCTCAGTAACCACAAAGAATGGAGATGGCGCTTAAAAAAACACAGATAAAGGTCGTCAGTAGGGGCCTCACTGGATGGAGCCAGCGAAGCTGCCTCGCGCGATTTCTGCGGGGTTTGTGTGGCTTGAGAACGCCCTTCCTGCGGGGTTTGGAGCAGAGCTGTGCAGGAGACAGCTGTGGATGTCCTTGGCCTGGGTTCTCCCTCTGCTCCCTCTCACCCGCGCAGCCCCCAGGAGATCACAACCAGAGCAGCCACCCCACAGCCCCAGTGGCCTTTTCTTCGGGGGGGCTGCTGTGGTTTTTGGTTGCACGAGTCCCTGTGCCTCAGCTGCTGCTTGGAGCAATCCCATGGGAAGGCACACAGCGAATCCGGAATCCTCCCACGTGAGCAACCACAGCCTTTGGGACAGGAGAGCAGCTTCAGCTCCCAGAGGGGTGTGGGCAGCTGAGCTGGCCCCAGCTTGCTGCCAGCCTCAGAGGGATGCACAGAAGAATTCCAGGGGCCGTGTTTGAGGCTGAGGTGCCCAAAACCTCCCCCAAGCAGACCAAAGCTCAGCCACGGCGGGCGGCGAATCCGTCAGGAATTCGGCTGCCAGGAGAAGCCCAATGGAGTGAAAAATCCCTTTATTCAGTTTGCCCATGTCTGAAGGGCAAGTGGGAGACTTGGGCCCGGCTTTTTCCCAGTGCAGAGAATGAGGTGGAAACCTTCTGTGCAGGTGCTGGTGCCGTGGATGTGTGTGGCATCTCCTCCCAGCTCCATCGCCGCCATGTGAGGATTTGGTGCATCCTGCTGCTTAAAATAAACTGAGTTATTTTGGGCCAGGGAGGCAAACAAATCACCAGGCCACTGGATTTCCTCAGTCACCCTCGATGCCTCATGGGGGGAAAATTGACAAAGTACCTGCCATGCTCAGGAGAGATTTGTTAAAGCCAGTGATAATGATGGGCAAAATTGAGTTCCTGCCTGTGGTGGGTTCCATCACGATCCTGCTCGTCTGCCCCCTCTCCAAAACATCTCTGTTCCTGTCAGTGCCGTGGTGGGAAAGGAGACTCTGATCTGCTGTCCAGGTCTGAGATCTTCTAGCACTGAGAAGATCAGCATGGGGCTCTCCAACCTCTCTGGGAACTCGTTTGTACTCTGAAAATTGGGTCCTTTTAGGGTTTTGGGATCCATGAGAAATCTGGATTATCCACAGAGTCGCTGTCCTGCGGTTACTGCTCAGTTTTTGGTGGGTTTGGGCCTTTGGAGGCTTTTCAAGGCTTTTCAGGAGCTGTGCCCAGCATGTGCTCTGTGAAAACCACTGGCCCTTTCCAGATGGGTTCAGCTGAGGGCTCTGGGTTCCCCCGTACCTGTCCCTGTGGATTCTGCACCCTCTTTGCAAGCACAGCAACACATGGCCTTCGGTCTGCAGTGATGGCAAATGAACTGAGATTTCACAGCTTCTGGGGGAATGGGGAGTTGATGGGGATGCTCGTCTTCATGGATGGAACTGTTCAAGGCCGGGCTGGATGGAGCTCCGAGCACGCTGGTGTGGTGCAAGGTGCCCCTGCCCGCAGCAGGGAAGGGGAACGGGAAGATCTCAAAGTCCAGTCCAACCCAAACCATCCCCTGGCTCCGTGACCGGGCTCATGCTGGGTGCCAGCAGTGGGGTGAATCCTCAGTCTCGTCCTTGGGCTGTCGATGTCTCCATCTCGGGGCGTGGGGCTGGGCTGTCCGAGGGAGCCCCTCGAGCTCCCCTTCAGGGGTGGTTGTGTTGGAGCTTCCAGCCGCCCCCATCCCACCAGGCAGGGCCCTCCCTCCCCGCGAGCTCGGGGACGTCGCGTGGCAGCCGCTGCGAGCGGCCCGGCCCTGCTCTGGCACTGAAAGGACAAATTAAATAAACATGCTTGATTGCTTAAACATTTGTTTTTTAAATTAGCAGCAGCTTTTTTATATTAAAGTCTGTGGATATGCTGCTGGGGAACACTTTAGCGAGTTGGTTTTTTCTTCCTGGTGCTACTTTTCCAGAGTGGTTCGTGATTTAGAAACCAAATGAAAAATGCAGGCCAAGTTTGAGGTTTAAACCTGCAGAAGATGTTGATGGGAAGAAACTGCAGTGCTTGGAGCTGTGGGGCCCTGTTTGGATGCGTGACGGGACAGGCCTTGAAGGCAGCAGCATTTGCAAATTGTGCTGTGCAGGTGCTGGAGAGAAGTGTCTGAATTATGGAATCACAGAAGGGTTTGGGTTGGTTGGAAGAAACCTTAAAGAGTACCTTGTTCCAACCCCCCAGCACCTTCTGCTAGACCAAGCTGCTCCAAGCCCCGTCCAGCCTGGCCGTGGACACTTGGGAATGGCTCAAGGTGCTCCATGATCGTCCCCAGCTTCTCGTAGAAAGTTTCAGTTGTCCGTGGATTGTCCAAATGTTGAAATCTCCTGCAAGAAGGTGTTTGGAGATGCTGTGCATGGGTCTGTAATTGTCTGTGTGCTCACGGGGAGTGGATTTGCAGCCCTTGCACCATGGTCTTGGTGAGTTGGGCTTGGGCACCAGCTGGGCTTGGCATCTTCCCCTCCGTGCATGGCCCAGCTGCTGTCCCTGCACCGAGCTGTTCCCTGGCTGTGCCTCTGGTTTGGTTTGCTTTCTTTGGTGTCTGTCCTGTGCAGATGGCAGAGACAGCCCAGCGTGGGGGTCACAGCCCGTTGGCCACTGCAGGATGAGGGGCTCTGGATGCTGCTCTGGTGGAACCAGCGTTGCTAAATGGCATCTCTGGAAGGCAGAATGCAGCCAGCGAGCAGCTAATGCTTCACACTGACCTTGCTCGGGGCACGTGGGGGCTTGGCTGTTTGCACAGGCTCGCTGTCAGTGCCCTGAAATAGCCTCTGTCCAGGAGGGTGACCCCAGTGACCAGGCGTGGATCACCTGCAGGAGCTCTGTCCAGGAGGGTGACCCCAGTGACCGGGCGTGGATCACCTGCAGGAGCTCTGTCCAGGAGGGTGACCTCAGTGACCGGGCGTGGATCACCTGCAGGAGCTCTGTCCAGGAGGGTGACCCCAGTGACCAGGCGTGGATCACCTGCAGGAGCTCTGTCCAGGAGGGTGACCTCAGTGACCGGGCGTGGATCACCTGCAGGAGCTCTGTCCCTGCCAGGGCTTCCTGGGGCGGGGGCATTGCAGATTAACCACGCTCCTGCCACTGTAGAAAAGAATAAATAGAGTTTCCACAATCGCACTGCTTTTTGTGTCATCCCTCTGGGTTATTCAGGGACCAGCCTGGCTCGGGGAAGCCCACGGGAGAACCCTGGGCTGGCGCTGCTCATTTTCCCTTTGCACGGACTCCAGGGCACATCCCTAATTTTTTAATTAGTGGATGCATCCCCCACGAGCACAGCTCCAGCTCAGCTGTGAGTGTCCATGCATGGATGGAGGATTGCCTCGAGCCGAGCCCTGGCTCTGCACCCTACCGAAAGGCAACCAGCAGTGGGCTTTATTGTTGTTTTGTTTTTACGTATTAAAGGTTTAATAAATGGAATTAAATACTGTGAAACTTAAGGTAATTAAATGTGGAAGCAGAAGGAAAAGAATTGTGAAGCGTCCTCTCCAGGAAACTAATAGGCTCCATGCCTCCTTATCTTAATGATTTTCATAATTTAGCTGAATGCAGAGATAATGGATCTGATGAACCTTTCTGGAGCTGATTTGAGATTTAATGGGTGTCTTGCTGGGGAGCGGGGTGGGGGCAGGTGCAATCAATGCGCTTGAGGAGGGAGATAAGAGCAAGAGAGGCTGAAATACGGAGGCAAACGGGTTTTCCATCCACGCTGAGTGCTCCCTCCTTCCCACCTGGAATTAACCTCGGAAATCATTTTCCAAGGCCACGTGGTTTCCTCCGGCTCCACGCTGCCAGCGGGTTTTGCCTTTCTGCACAACCTCTGACCCTCCCCAGGCCGAGGGAGCCGCAAAGCCGGGATCATCTGTGTTAATCTGGTCTCATAGAGGCGGGATCAGTGAAACCACCTCGCAGATTCACTGTATTAATGGAGCAGATTGAGGGACTTAGAGAGCAAATTTAATAAATATCATTTCGATATTACTTGGTGGGGAAAAAAAGTAAAAATGCTCTGAGCGGCTGATGCTGAAGCACCCTCAGAAGGTGCTTGATAGCGACGGGGTGTGTGTGGAGCTGGGGCAGAGGGGATGGGGACAGCACTGGATGTCAACGTGGTGTGGTGGGGACAGGAGGAGAGGACATCCCTCGGGGCTGAGTCACGGGAGCTGGGTCACAGCAGCATGTCCTAGAGGAATTAGGGCTGAGTGTGCTTGGGGAAGGTGGGGATGGGGATGTTTGGTTCTCTCGGGTGCAGCCGTGAGTCTCCGGCTGCCTGGCTGGCTGTCCCGGCAGCACACAGGGTGCTCCAGCAGCTGAGCCTGCACCAAAGCAGCTTTGCTGGGTCAGTGCAGCAATGGCTGCTGGGGGCACAGAGCCCACCCAAGCCAGCTCCTGCTTGCAGATGGGGTCTTCTCCTCTTCTACCCATGAGGAGAGCAGCGTAGCCAAGCAAAATCCCGCCCGTGGGAGCTGGGGAAAAGCTCTGTCCGCAGGGGAAGGAGGGAAAGCAATGGCAAATCCCAGCCTTTCTTCCAGGGCTGGCTGTGGTGGGTGAGGTTTGGGCCGTGCCAGGGCGAGGGGACGGGCGCTGCTGCCCGCTGTCCCTCCCGGCGGGTCCCTGGATGGAGCGAGGGCAGTGTGCCCATCCCACGCCGGCACCGCGGCCGAAGGGGCAGCGCTTGCAGCCAACACAGCCCCGGGGGCTGCTCCAGCTTTGTCCCCAGCAGGACCCCCTGCCTGCTGGAAAAACACTTGGGTTAGGAGAAATGTGTGACCTCTTGCTAACCCTCTTCCCTTTCCCCTCTCGCTCTGCACGATGTTAAAAAGAAGGGGGGGAAAAAAGGAAAAAAAAAGGAAAAAAAAAAGCCATGCTGGGGCCAGTCTAAGGAGGGTGAAAGCCGGGGACCATATCATTAAAATGCTAAAAATGAGCGTGCTGAAAACAGACACAATTGGGTATTTAAAGCTCTGAATGAAAAGAGTGTGTGTTAGCCGGCTTGTGGAGAGCCGGTCTCCCAGAGCCCCTGGAAAATATGTGGTCAAGCCCGCACCATTAACTTTTTGTTTCTGGTTTGCAAAGTAGCTGTGAAATCCTGGGGGGGACACGGACCCCAGGTCCCTGCCAGCCCCGCAGGACGCCCGTGTTGGGATGGAGGGGCAGCTGTGCCAGTCCTGTGGGGTGTGTGGGGTGGTGGTTTGTGCACACCGAGCCTTCCGCGGCCCTGCAGCGATGTTTATCCCAAAATGGGGCAAAAAATCCCCCTCATCACACAGATTCTTGTGTCCACTGCATCACCAGGGACCCTTCTGCCACTTCTGCTGGGATTTGCAGCAGCCAGTCCCTGGTGCCACAGAGGAGTGGGGTGGGTGTGTGGCTGGAGTGGGACACAGGAGGTGAGACCCGGAGCGGCCGCTCCTTCAGCCCTGCCTCGGGCCAGCCACAAATTGGCTCCTGGGTGAATCACTGCTAAGTCACTTTGGGGCTGTTGTATCATTTGTTTGCAGCTTAGAATCATGGAATTTTTGAGGTCAGAAAAGCCCTCTCAGATCAGTGAGTCCAACCGTTCCCCTGGCACTGCCAAGGCCAGCCCTGCCCCATGTCCCCAAGTGCCACATCCTCAGGGCTTTAAATCCTTCCAGGGGTGGGGACTCCACCCCTGCCCTGGGCAGCTGTGCCACTGCCTGACCACCCTTTAGGTGAAGCAACCAAAACCTCTCCTGGCACAGTTTGGGGCCGTTCCCTCTGCTCCTGTCCCTGTTCCCTGGGAGTAGAGCCCGACCCCCCGGCTGCCCCCTCCTGTCAGGGACTTGTGCAGAGCCACCAGGGCCCCCCTGAGCCTCCTTTTCTCCCTCTGAGCCCCTTCCCAGCTCCCTCAGCCCCTCCTGGGGCTCCAGCCCCTTCCCAGCTCCGTTCCCTTCCCTGGACACACTCCAGCATCTTCACGTCCTTTATCCTGGACTTCCCAAACCTGCGCAGTTGGGCTGCTGGAGGCCACCAGCTCAGATGCCCGGGGCTGTGCCAAGAGGTGTGAGGTTCTCCAACACTTTATGGCAGCTTTTTACACGGGAATGTGGATCTTTCAGCCCCACTCCAGCATGTTTCCTGCATCCCAGCCCACCCCGGGGGTGGAGGCTGTGCCCTGCGTGCCCTGCGGGGTTATTTGTGTGCAGGGACGCGGGTTTCCCTCGTGAGCATGCACAGAGGGATCCGCAGGGGTGCAAAATGCCCCTAAAATGTCTCCCAGGGCAAGTATTAACTGCCAGGCTGGGCTGAGCTCCAGCAGGCAGGAACAGATGAATCAGACACTTAGTGGTAAAATCAAACCCCTCAAAGTATTAAAAACAACCCAGTTCCAGGGGGCTCCTCTCCGCCGACCCCGGAGACCCAGCCGAGCAGCAACGAGAAAGGATTTCAAACGAAACTGGGATTTTTTTGGGGCCCCCCCACCATATCTCTTGGCTGCCAGCCTCTCTGAAGGGAAGTTTCACCCCGCCTCCCGCGGTCTCGGATGTCAGGTTGGCAAGAAAAATCCCATCTGTTTTCAATCTGGATCCTCACTTCCATCCACCCAGCCTTTCTCCTCCCCGCGCTCCCCCGCTCCCAGCCCCCAGTGCTGGCGTGTGCGCCAGGCAGGCCTCGGTGACGCTTTTTTTTTTTCTCCTCGTTTTTATTTTTTCTTCTAAAAATGTATGTGGCCTCTTTTGCCCCCCGCAGCCCCCCTTCTCCCAGGCACATGCTCCAGCACAGCCCTCTCTGCCGGGGCCTGCCAAGAACCTCTCTGTGCTCAGCCCCGCTACGGCCGCTGGCTCGGAGAATTCCCAAATGACCAAGGATTTTCAACCCTGAGCTTTCAAAAAAAAACCCCAGAAAAATATTTCTCTGTGTGGAAAAGGGAAAAAAAAAATGGGCAAAATTGGGAGGGGAGCAGAAGGAATTTTGTTGTTGTGATTTTTAATTTCCTTGTTGGTTCCAACTTTTTGGTATGATTTGGAAAAGAGCGAGTACAAAGTGTTTTGTTCCTGCCTGGAGATAACAGAGCTGCTCTGAAATCCCACATTGAGTCAATGCAAAGGCGTATACGTCGCAATCGTGATATCCTAATCTCCCTCTGAAGAAACCCTTTTGTTGCACACCCCCTCTCGCCGCTCCCTTTGCTGTCCTCTCACACTGCGTTTATATCTTATTTAAACTCTAAAGTCCTTAGGCTAGGAATTACCTTCTCCCTTTACAGATGGCTGCAAGGGCTTAGCACGGCTGTGCAGCTCCATGAAAAATAAATGAAGAAGGTTGTGGCTTCTGTTGATGGTTTTATTTCCTCCTTTTTTTTTTTTTTTTTTTTTNGTGTGTGTTTCTAGAAGTGAGAGTTTATCTCATCACAGATGAGCCGTGCCGGGCTTTGCATGGCCATGAATCTCAAGCCAGGGGTTATCCCAGCACCCGCTGCCGTGCCTCGGTTTCCCTTTGGGGCACGAGGCTGCCTTGGGGCGAGTGAGCGGGGTGCCGGGGGCGCAGCGGGGGGATTTTCCCTTTATTCTGGGGGGAACTGCGGGGGCTCTGTGGAACGGGGCGGTGTCTGAGAGCACCCAAAGGGCCCGGAATGGGGGGACAGAGCCCGGAGGGAGCCCCAAGGGCAGGCTCGGAGGGACGCTGCGCGACCGGGCTGCGGCGGGCCCGGGGCTCCGCTGCCGGCGCTGCTGCCGGGGTCCCCCCGGCCGGGCCCCGCTGCCCCC
>VYXC01009376.1:102251-156590 GCA_013397175.1 Platysteira castanea | reverse complement strand
CGGAGCGGGGCTGGCGCGGGTGGCCCAGCGAGGGGGGACCGAGCCGGAGGAGGGGTCTGCTCCGGCTCCGCGGCTGCGCTTCCCTCCTCCCCCGACCGTCCCCGGAGAGGGACCCGTGGCGCTCGCCTTCCTTTCGCGTTACTGCTGCGCGAACCAGCCGCCGAGGAGGGAGGGGAAGGGATCGTTATCTCTTATCAGCACGGGAGCGTGTCGTTGATCCCCAGTGCAGGAGGAAGGACATCGCCTCCCGGATAATCCTTCCCAATCCTCCAGTCGGAGTGGAACCGAGGGAGTCAGGCAGTGTCGGGGCTCCTGCTCTGCTCTCCTGCTGCTCTGCAACCTCCTCCTGCAGCCAAAGCAGGGATTTATCAAAGGCATTGAAACCAGAGAAGGCCCAGTTATACTTTTGACTTGGAAGAGATGTGCATCGGTTTTTTTGGGAGGTGGAGGTTCCAAAATAAACCGGCTGAAGGTTGAGTGTGCAGACTGAGAGGGAATTTAGTAATAAGCACTAAATTCCTGCAAAGGTGACAGTTGCAGCAGATATAAGAGGAAATCCCTCATTACCCTGAAGAGCTGGAAAAGCAGGATATGGTGTTTTATTATGTTTCTTAACCTTGATCACAGCAAGTTTCAAACACCCTCTTTACCCTGGCTGTTGAGTCTGCCCTGTGGGTACAGATTCTTGTAAGGCAAAGCTATTTCACTAGATTTAATCTCTAAGGAGCGTGCCAGAAAAACAGCCTTTGGGGGAATGGCAATCTGCTGGCTTCCTTGTCTGCAGAATGGGAATAGCAACACGCAGCTCCTTGCTGGGAAGAGTTTAGGGTCCACCGGTGAAAAGAGCTGAAGTGCCACAGTTGACTCATTCAGCCAAAAGCGAGGAGACAGCAGCAGAGGCGAGGCTCGCCCAGCTCCCGGCAGGTCGGCAGCGATGCCAGGAATAGATCCAGTATCTCTGGTTCCTGCTCCAGCGTCCCTGTCTGCGGCGTGTGGGCACGGGCCAAAAGGAGCAGCAGCGCCAATGTCACCCGGCTACGTGCAGAGGAGAAGGTGGAGGTTGCACAACCCCGTCCCTGGTGCTTTTTTGGGGGCTGCCCTGCGGTGCCAGGTGTAGGAGTGACACGTTGTCTGACGCCGGTCGGCCAAGAGCTGGAGTGAAGCCACTGATCCTCATTTCGTGCTGGCTTCTGTGCAGCCCTCGAGTGGTAACAGCTTTGTAGAGGCTGCTCACCTGGCTGAGTTTTAGCCGCTCACCTGGAGATAAAAGGCACTGCATCCCATTACCACTCCCCACGAGCCATCCTCTGCCCTCTGTTTGAAGAGATTTTGAACCCTGGGTATATTTTGTTCCCATGCAAGGCTTTGCTGTTGGAGTAGGCAGTGTTTGCAGCACATCTCATGGCACCAGGGAAGTGCAATCTTGTTACATGTGAATTTATTTCATGCTGCGTTTGTGGGTGCGAAGAATGAACTGGTAAAATTAGGGACTGTGGAAGGTGTGAGACACCGTGTTTGTTCAAATGCTGACGGTGGGAAAACATCTGTTGGAAGCTCTCTTTGAAGGAGTAGCTGCCCTTCCAGAACTCTTTTGTAGGAGTAATAACTGTTGTGGTAGGTGAAACTTCCTGCATCAGGAGGCACCTGGGAGCTGTGAACGTGCACAGGCTGAGGCAGGGGTGGAGATCTGAGGTCTATCAAACAGAACCCTGCAAGACCTTAATTTTTCTTGTCTGTCGTATGCCACTTCTGAAGTGACTTCTGCCTTAATTTGGCATGAGCTCGTGTGCACTTGGGTGAGTTTGGATTCTTAAAGAAGCTGTTCTGCCCTTCCTTGCTATTTACAGATAACTTTTATGGGGTGGTAAGGGTAAGGGTGTGTTTCCATTTCTCCATGTACTACTGATTAGTGCTCTCATTAGCACTTAGTAACTGCATTGCAAAAATTCTTTATTAAATCTGTGTGGAGGCAGATTTTATTTGTGTGATGAAGCCACAGAGTGCTCAGTTTCAGCAGCAGCTCCCAAGTCACAGGGTGACTTACCTGCTAATTTTGACTTGCTATCTGTTTATGAGCAGGCAGGAAGCAGCGCTGCAGCCGAGGGAATTGAGGCAAGGCCCCTGGTTATGGTAATCCTTAAGTAGTTCATTTGGATATAATGCCTTTTTTTACAGTTGCTTCCCTATTACAAACAGATTTTCTGATAATGGCGCCTGTGCCATTCAGACGGGACCATTATTGTAATAGCAGCAGTGTTGTTCGGGAATCGGGATGTGGAATTTATGTAGGATCGTTACAACGGCAGAAGCAGTGCCATAAATAAAAGGATGCTGCAGCAGCAGCCCTAACCCTGGGTGTAAGAGGGGAGATGACAGTTCAAATTTCCCCCGGATTTGTGGCGTCGGGGCCCTGCCTGCGGAGGAGGTGGGAGCGTGGGTGGCAGGGGCTGTCCCTGCGGCGCAGGGATGCGTGGGGAGGAGGAGGGATGCTCACCGTGCCTAGGAACCATCAGCTGGAGCCGTTCCAGCAGCCAGCCGGGGAGGAGGTTGCAATTAATTCGTTGCAGAACGGGGCGTTGTTCCCGTCCTGGGTGCTGCTGCCGTGCCGGCTCCATGAACACAGATTTTTGGGGGTGGGTTTCCGGCAAGGCTGCTGCCTGCCCAGCCCGTCCCGCCTGCGTGGCTGGGACAGTCTGTGCCTGCCCGCACGGCGCTCCTCCCGTGTCTCTGAGGGAAATGTGGGAAAGCTGGAAACTGCGTTTGTGAAATAAGGATGGGGGTTGAGAGTGTAAAGAGCCCAGCAGGGCCTGGCAGGGGAGGCTGATGGAGTAGCATGCCTGAACACTGGAAGCAGCAGTACCAAACTGAAGGGAAGGGGAAGGAAGGGCCACAAACTCGTGCATCTGAAAGGTTCCTGAGGGTGTGGGGTGGAAATTGTCCTCCCCTCCACCTCTTTCTCTGGGCAGATCCCTGGAGATGGGGGTGTTGTGTCAGAGGCCCGGCTTGTGGTCAGGTTTAGCAAAGAGCTGAAGATGACCCAGATGGCCACTCTGGAGCGCGGTTTGGCCAGCAGAACCCTCCTGGAGGGTGCTGGGAGGAGCTGCAGTGGTCTTTAAACAAAGTCCTTGCTAATGCAGCTCCAGCGTCGTGTGGACAGAGCACAGATGTCTCGCTCGGGGTTTGATTATTTTTTTTAAATAAAATCCCTTTTGTTTTCCATCGGTGACCCCTGGTTTAAATCCCTGACGCGAGAGGGGAGTTGTAACCCTTCGGTGGGCTCAGACAGGGCTTGAGTTTTGTCGCCGTGTCCCCAGTGAGGGCAGTGGCCGCTCCGTGTGCCCGGGCTGGGATGGCAGAAGGAGCTCAGATGCTGCTCGGGCTCTTGGGCTTTGAACTCGCTTTTTGCCCGGGGCCCGTCGGGACAGGGGTGATGGGCGATTGCTTTTTGATGCTTGGTGCTGCCTTTGTCAGTGGACATCTGGTGCCAGGATTGCTGCTGTCGGGCTGGGGGTGGGCTGCAAGGCCAGGGAATTTGATGGATTAGTGTGGTTGGAGGGCTGGGGGAGGGGACGGGTAAGGTTTCAGCTCTCCCTGCAGGTAGAGAGAGAATTTGGGGATTAGGGGCACTTTGCTGCAAGCTGCAAAGCGGGGAGGATTCGGAGAGGGGGAAGGGTTGGGAAGAAAATAGTCCTTCCAGTCTTGCCAAAGAAAGGACATTGTTTGCTCTACGAGGCAGCACAAGGGAAACGTGCGTGTCCGGAGCAGGGGATGAAAAAAATCCACAGCAAATCTGGTGCCGGTCCGTCCCCCCAGCTTTGTCACCCTTGGGAATCCTGGTTGCTCCTGCCTGGCTTCAGGGTCACTCGGTTCATTCCCTGCTGCTTCCTATGGATCCAATAACCTTCTTCTCCCCCCAGGGATCAGCTTAAATTAAAACTTTATCCTTTACTTAAGGAAGTGAGCAGCAGCCTCTCCCCATGCTCTGTTACAGGATCTGGGCAGTTTGCATGGCCCCGTCCATCCCTCTGTCCCTGAGGTCGCCAAATGGGCTGCACTGGGAATTCCAGTTTCGGAGCCACTGGAGCAGCAGGAGGGGATGTGGGATATCTTCTGCTGCTGATCTCCTTGAGTGAAGGAGTAGGAAAGAAAACCCTGCTTTTTAAAAGCTGTCCTGAGGGCAGGTGTTTCAGTGTGCCCCGGCCTGGCAAGGGGGAAGCGGCTGTTCCTCCCGGTGCAGGAGCAGTGCCCCGTGGTGTCACAGGGATGCAGCCCACGATCCTCTCCCGGCGGTCACTGTGCCAGCCGGGGTCCATGGAAATGTCATTGGTCTGCGTGCAGGAGCAGCAGGATTCTCACGGCCATGAAGGCCACCAGGAACTGGCCAAAACGGGGACCTCGAGGAACAGCCCCAGTGAAATCCAATCTCGGACCGGCGCTGCCTTCCAGGATCAAATCCACGTGTAAAATCTGCCCAGAAGGGTTGGTGTCTGCTGGCTTTGCCTCCTGGAAGTGCTGTGGGAGGGAGGTCACCTCTCCAGGAGGCACAGTCCGGCCTCTGAGCCGTGTGTGGGCTCCGCGGGCACCCCGGGTGTGCTCGGGGCTGGATCCGTGCGGGAAGGGCGCTGGAGCACGCGGGACATTCCCTCCACCTGCCTGGCACGGGCCCTGTGCAGCAGCGACAGCCCCAGCCAGGCAGGGAACTCCCTGCTTGCGTGGTAAAGTAAGCCCTTGGGGGTGACTTTTTTACCCCTTTTCCATCAGAAATTGAGAAAACTGGGAGCAAGGAGGAGCAGGAAACTTGTGTGCAACAAAGGAAGCGTTGGGACTGAGAAGAGGGCGGTACTGCAAAGCATGAAACACCTGAGGAGTGTTGGGACCGTGGGATCTTTGGTCCTTCCTCGTGTTGCACAATGTCAAGGTGTTGAACTGCCTTCTGAATTTTGATTTCTTCTCTGTGTTGAACAAAGTGGTGGCCAAGGGCCATGGCAGTGCAGCAAACTTTGTGTCTGCGAGGTTTCTGAGGACGCAAAGCCTTTAAATACTGGTCTGAAGAAGACAGGGGAATGAAAAATAAGGGATAAAGTTACAACTCCCATCCTGAAAACGCGTTTGTTTGAACTTTAGCAGCAAAAGGCAGAAAAATTTGGGGGAGGGGGAAAGGAGAGAAGAAGTGACTGTAAAAATGCGTGCAGGGAAGTGAACAGCTGTGTCCTGTGAAATGGGAGCTGCTGGGATTCAAAGGATTATGTCACTAACCAAGACCTGGTGTTTGTGCTGGAGCTGAAGGCTGGAGCCCCAAGCAGGCAGGCAGGAGGAACAGTCAGAGTCACGCAGTGGGTGAGGCTGGAGAGGACCTGCAGAGGTTCAGGCTGCTCCAGGCTGCCAGGTGGGCTCTGTCCTGCTGGGGGTGGGCTCCAGCAGCCAGGCAGGCTCTGGCTCTGCAGCATCTCGTGGGTGCTGTTCTGGGAGTGCTCTCGTGCCACCCATGTCTTGTTCCTGGAGCACTCAGTATGCGTGGAGGAGCGAAAACTTGGTTATTTGCCATTCTCCAGCGTTTACAGATTTGGTGTCTTGAATCCCTGAGAAGGCCACGGGCAAGGGCTGCCCTGTGCCCCCTGCCCAGTCCTGCTGCAGGGCCTGTGCCAAGCAGCGCTGGCTTGGAGCTGGGAGCAGCTTCACCCCGGCAGGTGATTCCTCTGAAGCCTCTGCTTTTGGGACGAGATGAATCACTGGTGCCTGCAGCCTGCCGTGGTTGATGGTGGCAGGGCTGCCTGCCTGCGGGGGAAGGAATTGTAGTCCATTACCAGGAGCCCATTTCTCTTGCCGAGGGTGGAGCGCCCGGTTCCCCGCTCGTGTGCCATGAAACACTCTCCTGACAGCGCGTTCCAGAGCCATATCCCCACATGAGTGATGGCCCCACGCTTGCTTTATGCACTGCCCTGAGAGGTGGGAATGTGTAAATCGCACCAGCCGAGTGATTTAGCCCCAGGTATAGTTGTGATTCAAAATGAATTTCTATCCCTGCTTCTCGCTCGTGCCCGTGCTGGAGTAACGACTCGCTGTAAGCCAGGAGGAAGGGGCAGCAGCCCCTGTGCCAGGAGGAGGTGGCTGTCCCCTCTCTGTCCCCTCTCTGTCCCCTGTGCCAGCGCAGGGGTGCAGGGTGCGGGTGTGGCATCGATCCCCTCTGCCTCGGGGACACACAGACCCAAATCCATCCCTGTCCCTGGGCAGGGAGCCGTGGCACATTTCCATTGGGCTTCGTAGGGAAGATGAGTGACATGTCAGAAGTGGCTTTAGGTTTTATGCAAAGCCAATGGTGCTCAAGACAGCTGGGGGATTTTAGGGGTTTCAGCAAGTTTTGTTGGACAAAATATTCCTTTGGAAAGTGCCTCCAGTCCAGTGTGAAATTCCGGTGGGTTCAAGGTGATGGGAGTGGGTGACTCGTGCTTCACACCTTGTTGCCACTCTGGGGAGTTGATTTTCTTCCCTCCTGCTTTGGGGAAGAAAATGTCAAAGTCAGGAGAAAGACACATTTTTCTATGTGGCAATGAACATTAATATTAAAATTTCTGGGGATTTCTTTTTTTAAAGATTAGTTTTGCTTCTTGGCTGTACTCTGGTTTAGATCTGGAATTGCTCTGGAAATGCAAGTTTAGGCAAACAGAGAAAAGGTGAAGCATGGACTCCACTGTGCTGTTTCCCATGACTTGCAGAGCTCTTCTGGTGCTTCTGCACTCTCCTGGCTCTGCCTGATGTCCAGGACTTGGTTGTTCCTGAAAATTTAAAGGTCAGAGGTACTGAAAAGGGATGAACCTCAGAGACTCAATCCGTGTTTGAGGCTTTGGCTCTCCCAACACAGACATGGTGTGGGCGCTTTCTTACAGAGTCTTAAATCTACCTGCATTCATTTCACTGTTTCAAAGTGAAAGAATTTTTGAGAAAAATCTGCATTTGCTGTTCCTTGCCTGTAACCAAGCGTGGCTTGTGGATAGCCAAATAAAATTCTTGGTTCAAAGTGTTTCAGCAATGTGTTAAAGTTTATGGAGCATTTAACAAACTTTTTTAGTGTGCAATAGTTTATAGTGCCAGCAAACAGCCAAGTGTCACATCAAAGTTGTAGTCTTTTCTCACTTAATGGCTCAATGTTTAGTGCTTTTTTGGTTTATCTTGGGTGGCTTTTCAGCCCACAGCTCAGAATGGCTTTTTCTTTCCTTTTTTCCTCCCCCAAAAACTCTAAAAGTCAGATTATGAATACTGATATAGGGCCCACAATTCAAGCCAAGTGCTTGGATTTATTTTTATCTTTAAAGAAAGAAAACCACCAAAGGCAGATAATCCCAGTGACTCCAGTGGAGTTGTGCCGGGGCAGTTCCTGCTGCGCTGGGAGAGCAGAGGAGCAGGGTGGGATCTGCTGCCATCGAACGCAGGGGGAGTTCTGCCCTCAACTCCTGCAAATCCTTAATGATTTCTCTCTTAACCAGGGGCTGGGATGTGACACCGGTGGGGCTCCACGTTTGCTGCCTTTTGCCCAGATTTGGGGAATTGCTCCTCTTCTGGACTGAGGGGGGTGGGCTCCAGGGAGCTCTGCAAGGGCTGTCCTCTGCCCAGGTCCTGTAAGAGAGGATTAAGGAGGGAATGTGCAGGAATCTGAACCTCCTGGAGCAGCTGCTTCCATTGGGAATGCCCTGGAGCTGGGGGTTGTCATTTCTACTAAATCTGAACTAAATAGGTGTGAAAACTCCGTAACAGTTTCTAGATAATGCATCATAAACAATCTGCTTTACTTTATTGTAGATTTAATTATGATGATGCCCATACATATAATCATGTCCGTGCCCAAGATCTGCTCAGTAGTAAAGGGTTTATATAATGTTATAAATAATGAAACCTGAGCAGTAGCAAGAGCTCCCTGCAGCATCCTTCATCACACCCTGGGAGTGGGAAGTCTCCTGTTCCGTGTGAGCGGCTCAGGGCTGGATTACTGAGGTTCAGCCATTTCCAAGGGCTTGGGTTGTGGCAGGGGTGTGATTTCTGTCACAGCGCCTGCGTTCCAGGCTGAGTTTGCTTTGGAAATTTTCTGTGGAGTGGAAGACGGCGTAAAATGTCTTATTAATGCTGATGGGATCTGGCACTGGCGGTACCCACTGAATTGGTATATGAGAGGCATGTAAACAAATTTGAAACCAAAATAATCTGCCTGTGTATTATTAAAAAACAAGCCAATATGCAGCAATAGAATGTGAGGAAATGCCATTTTGAGTTTCTAACGACAAAGCTTTCGCACGTTCCTGCCATGATTTATATAATTGCCAAATCGCCTTGATGGCTTGATGGAATTACAGCTCTGCATTACCCGATGGATAATCAATCCAAATAAACGGTGTTTACCCCTCTGCTGCAGCGTGTGCATGAAACAGATACATCCGAGCAGGAATCCTTCTTTAATGCTGGCATTTGTACGGAGTTTCGGGTGTGATTTTGCGATCTGATATCTGTGTAAACCTGACCTCACCTTGTAGGCTTCAAAATCGTGCTGGCTTCAGCAGGGGCTGTAGTAACTTGCTTTTTCTATGGTGCATGTAGGAACATTTCTCCCTAAATATGCAGTGGGCTTGTTTGTTTAAATATCATAGAAAATCAAACCGCAGCGGGGAGAGAGAAGGTGCCAACACCTGAGCTCTCTGTAAGGGCTGGGCAAAGCTTGTAGGCTGAAACTCTGCCTTTCTAGGCAGGCTTGGAGTTGGTCTTGGCTGATATTAAACAGGCTGTTCTCTGCCTCATTTGCTGCACAAGTTATTGGAGTTTTAGTGTCTGGCTTTAGAAGAATTTCTTACCCTATTTACCAAATGTGCTGCTGTGGAATGTGAAAACCCTTTTCTGCAGGATCTCTGGAGTAGAAATTAAACCCGGTCTTTGTAGCGAGCGATAGCTGGGATAATGTATCGGTGGTTGATACTTGTATTTAAATAGGGGGCTTTGCAGGAGGTGATGCCGTTTGTTATTGCAGAGAGCACAGTGCCGTCCTTCCGTGGGTCTTTCCCTCTTGCCTACCCCTGTTCTCAGCCCGTTTCCCTAAGGCCAGGGGTTTTAGGGAGGCTCTGGAGGCAGTGTGGGTTGAAATGGCTTCCCCGGCGCTGCAGCCGGGCTGCGCACGCAGCGGCCCTTGGGTCCCTCCTGCCAGGTCCTGGGCAGAGCAGGGAGAAGGGAGAGGCTGGGGCAGGGCTCGGGCACAGCCCCCTGGCACTCGCCCCTTCCTCGCTGCAGCAGCCCTGGCTCCGGCAAGGGGGGATTTTTGGCGTCTCTCCCCATCGCTCTCCCCGGAGGATCCCCTCTCCTCTCCCTCCTTGCCTCGCTGTAACGGGATCACAGCTGCCGAGTAAATGTTAAGATAATGGTGTTATTACGGAGTAATTATCCTGCAAGTTATTGAATTAAAAGTGATGAGGCTGCCGGTGCCGCGGAGTGGGGAGGGGAGGGAGAGGCTGGGTGGGAGAGCACGGAAGGTGGGGAATGGAGAAAACCTAATAAATTTCCTCTTGTCGAGAGCCCCTCGCTGCCTGGACTGGGACGAGAATGAATGAAAGGGAAGCTCAAAGAGCTAATAAATAAACCATTTCCCTGAGAATAGAGGGTATAATTAGAAACCCTGGCCCTGTGGTTTTGTGTCTGCCCTGGGGTGGAATCTGCTCAGCACTGTGCTGTGGCGATAAAACAGGGAGACAATGTGGAGATGATGTCGCACAGTTGTTAACTTTTGAGGAGGGAGATGTTTTGTTCCTCTCTTTTTCTAGGAAAAAAAAATAATAATAAATAATTTAGGCTTTATGTTGCAAAACTTGAATAACTGACTGTACCCTGGGGCCTCTCCATCAGCAACTCTGGCTGATCCTGCATTTTTCTTTCTGTATATTTTCTTGGAGGGGAGGGTGGTTTTTGCTGTAGACCTTAGAAAACTTACTTTTTTTCATTTTTCTTTTTCTCCTCTCGAGACAAACCTGTTTGTTGGGTTTTTTTCCTATCTCAAGCTGAGATTTACCTGCAAATTGAACATCTCCCACTCGTCTCCAGCCATAGCATTGGTACAGCTCTGCTGCCAGAGCTCCAGGAGCGTTTGGGCACCGCTCTCAGGGAGGCACTGGGTGGGATTGTTGGGGCTGTGCAGGGCCGGGGCTTGGGCTGGGTGATCCTTGTGGGTCCCTTCCAGCTCAGGGCATTCCGTGGTTCTGTGGTTCCATCCTGCGTTTGTGAGGTGGTGCCGCGGCAGGTGCGGGGAGCACCGTGTGCCGCGCAGTGAGCGCAGCAGGAGCCCGGCCAGGGATGCAGGGCTGGAAAACAACGGGAGCATCGCCGTGCGAGCACGGGGAGCGGGAGAGGGGCGTGCGCACCGCGCTCCCTTTGGGTCGGGACGGTCCCCGACAGCCCCGGGCTTGCCGTGGTTTCAGAGATCGGTACTTGCCGTCTCCGCGCCCTCCCAGCGCCGTGCATCCCCGCCTGCCGGGGTCCGCGGGGCCGGGGCCGCGNGGCGGCTGCAGGGGCCGGAGCCGCTGCCTTTGTTCGCGGCCGGTCCGTGGGGAGCGGGCACGGTGAGCGGCGGTGGAAGCCGGGGGAGGAGCGGGCGTTCTGCTGCCGCTCAGCCTCGGAGCATCCTGGGTGGCTCTGGATGAAAAGGGGATGATGCTCTCGGCTGGCAAGAGGACGGGTCCCCCCACACGGGGGTTTGTGAAGATTAAGTAATTCTTTATGAGAAGCTCTTTGGTGGGTGTTAGAGAAATGTGGAGTGTTTACCTTACTGTACACTTCAAAAAGCCCTAATAAAATACACAACAGGAGTATTAACAATGAAACTATTTTGAGGATTATTAAGCTATTATAAAAGAATGGAAGAAAAATCTGCCTGGCATTATGTTCTATGCCACTAGATATTTAAATTAATGCCTTCCTATAGCAGCTCCTTCAGAAATCTTTAAGGCACTTAAACATCTTCAGTGAATTAGATACTTGGTGGTGTTAAACAGCTCTTCAGCATCCTCTTCTCATGGAGCATGGGAGGAAACTGAGGCAGAATGATTTGGGCAGTTTGTTCACCGTGGGAAGGGTAAAGTGGGAATTTGATTCACATGAGCTTGCGTGACTCTTTGGCATGATGTACAGTGGAAAGTGCCCTCGTCCAGCAGTGCTTCCCACTGCCTGCGAGTGCTGCATCGTGTTCCTTTCTCTTCCCCACCTTGCCCTGCTGTTGAGGAGCAGAGCCATGCTGCTGGCACCAGGAAATTCCTCATGGATTTGCCTTTTGCCCAATGGCTGCTGTGGCAGTATTTACAGCTCTGCCTGTGCCCATCTCAGGGAGGCCATAAACCCTGATATAATGGTATTTCCTTGTAAAAGGCAATTTGTAAAGATCTGTCTGTGGGCTGCTGTCACCATATCCATGGGATTTATTTCCAGTTTATTTACGGTTTGTGCTCATGTGTATGCAGCTCTTCTTTCCCATCATAATCCAAAACGTGATTGTCCCTTGGACTTACTGTCACTTGCAGCATCAGCTGAGCAGGTCCCTGGGCTGCCTCTCTCATGCAGGTTGATTTTTAATTTTATTTTCTGTTTTGAAGGATGGAGAGGAATGTCTGTAGGCATTGCATCAGCCTTGGCCTTGGAATCTGCTTCAGGAAGCTGCAGCTGCCAGGCTGCTGTGAGTGGGGAGAAGCCCTTAGCATGGGGCAGACCCCCAGCACCACAAAGGTTGTGTGTGAAATTCCTGGCTTAGATTTAGGTTAATAAATGAAGGATTTCCTGATTTTGATGGGGCACAAATTCTTGGGTTTAGTGGCTGATTTAAGGGGTGGCTTCTCCCTGGTCTCTGCAATCTGTTCGTGATGGGATTTGGGGACTCTCCTTGCTTCACCTGTTCTTACAAGTACTGAGTGTAGGAGGTCAATACCTGGAAGTGCTCATTTAAAAATAAGGTTATGGCACCCAGCAAAGGGCTGCAATGCTTTAAATGACCTCAAATGCCAAAATTTGGTGTGTGCTCAGGATTTCTACTTGCTTTCACTCGTAATGATCCCACCCAAGAGGAAGGCTCAGCTCTTCTCCATGCTGGATATCCTTGGTGGAAGACAAACCTCTGCCTTGAAGGGGAGCAGCCACTGCAGACCTGCAGCCGAGCTGGGAATAGCTCCAGGATCATCAAGGTGCAGTCCCTGGTCCACGGAGCAAACCTGGAAACAGATCCCAGCACAGCCACGGCCCTGGGCAGACATCTGAAGAGCTGCTGACCCAGGGGTGCTTTCTTCAAGGAACAGTTCAGAAAAGGGACCTGAGCTGGTGGATTCCTTTGGTACGTGGAGGAACGCGCTGTAGATATTCTGAGAAAACAAAATCAAATGGGAGAACAGGTAGTGGAGCTCTTTGAAAGTTGTTCAAAGGGACTCTGTCAATGTGAAACTCCTATTTATGTTTTTTTTCTGCCTCCTCCTCTCTTTTGTTGATACAATCTTGGAAGTGGGAGGAGGATTTACAAAAATGCTTGTGTTTTTAAGCTGCTGCTTCAGACACCTTTTCTCCCTTGTAAATATTGTGTAAGAAGCCAAAAAGAAAAACACAGGAAGCAGACACAGAGAAGTCCTCATCAGACCCTTTCTCTAATCACTTCAGAACCTGAGAATCGGCTTTGTCATGGGCTGTGCTGTAAATGTGTCCCCACAGATGCACCAAGGACAGACCTGTAAAACCCATCCCAACTTTAAACCAGACCAGTGACTCCTCTAAAGGTCTGCTGGGACAGAGAGGGGGCTCAGCACCACTGGGGCTCTCCGGGAGGCACCTCCAGACTCCTTTGGTCCTTCTTCAGGTGGATTCACCAGTCTCTGACTGGGAAGGATTCCTCTGGGGTGTGGAAGGGCACGTGCAATAGCCTCAAAGTCAAGGGAAGAGGAGCATCCTTCAGCCTCTGCTGTGCTGGACTCCATCAGGACATCCCCAAGGCTGGCGATGAGGACCACGGCAGCGGAGGGAAGGCAGCCAACACTTCAAGCAATAAAAGTGAGTTTTTAGGAAGTTTTCTGCAGCTGGTTTCAGCAGCAGCAGCACCGTGGTGGTGTGAGTGTGTACAGACCTGGCACACGAAGTCAAGGGGAGCGGAGGAAGGTGTGAATTTACTGAAATAAGCACCAGAAGCTCTGTGGATGCTGCTTTTTCTCTCCTTCAGGTGATCACTGGTTACTTGGAGGCCATGTATGGGCTGAGCAGCATCAGGAGAAGGTTCTATCAGAGCAGACTTAGATTTTCCTGTAAATTAACAACTGAAGGCAGAACTTGTGGGGTCCCTTGGCTTTTCCTTCCCTGCCTGGCTCATGGGAACTCCATATGTGCTTTGGCTGCTGGGCGATGCTCAAACAAGCTCACGCTAGAGCCGTGCCAGCCCCGGGTTTGCAAGGAGCAGGGCTCTTAAATAAGTGTTTTTCTTGGGGATTTGCGTTGGTTTGGCTGAACTGTTTGCAAAGGTGCAAGAGAACAGGGAGGAGGGGATGGCCCAGCTTTCCTCCGTGGCTGGGCCGTGATCTGTTGCTGGCAGGGTCATCGTGCAGCACACACGGGCAGGGAACAGGAGCAGGCGATGAAGGGCTGGATTCCAGGGAAGGATGTGGAAACCAGTGCTCTGAAAGGCAGCACGGTTTGCCCGAGGACGTGGGGTGATGGAGCTGGGGCTGGATCTGGCCAGCTCTGGTTCTCGTGCTGGAGCGCGGTGTCCAGGCTGGTGCTCCTGCCGGGAAGTGGTTTTGGCACAGATTGCCAATACCTTTACCTTGATTTTTCTGGCTGTCAAAAGAGCTGTAAGGGCCTGGAGGACAGTGAGCTCAGATGACTGGTCTGGATGTCTCTCCCTGGAAGCTATGGAAAGCAGTGCTTGCAGTCCTGTTTGAACTTGTTAGTTGACAAGTTAAAAGGTTGTTTTGACCCTTCGGGATATTTTTTTTTTTTTTATTTCACCTTCCTTCTTCCAGCTTTATGAGAGGGCCAAGCCAAGAGCTTTGTATCCAGCAGTAGGAGTGTAATTACAGCGAGTCTGGGCGAGCGACTCTCCCCCAGGGCTGTTTCAGAGCTGGGTTTTGTTCTCTCCGTCTCCCTCCCCCTGCCCCGTGTTATTGTTCGCCTCCCCACGCACGTGCGGTGCCTCCGCAGCTGCGGGGCCGCGGCCCTGCCCCCGAGCCCCGGCGGGAGCCCGGAGCGAGCGGGAGCCAGCGGGCTCGGCCGCCAGCCCGGGGCGANCCCCCGGCCCCCGCAGCTCCCGCAGCTCCCCCGGCCCCCGCAGCTCCCGCAGCTCCCGCTGCCCGGGCAGTGCTGGGTCTGTGCCACCCGCGGGGCTCGGCGAGCTCCGGCTCCGCTCCTTTGTGCTGCGTTTATGCCCCACGCCTGAAGTGTCCGAGGCCACGATGAGCAGCGCCCTGAGCGCCTTGGTGTCCCTCCCCACGGCAGGCTGGGTGAGATTTCGGGTCCTTCCCACCCGAACCGGTCCGTGATGCCATGAGCTGCCCAAGCCGTGCGGGCGCGGGTGCCAGCCAGGCACACAGCAGGGCGTGGGGAGGCCGGAGCTGGGTGGGTGTGCAGAGCCCTGGGTGCATTTTGGAGCTCAGGTTCCTCCTGTTCCCCAGCCACGGGTCTTGCCCCGGGTTTCTCACACCCCTGGAGCTGTGCTTTGAGCCCCTTGGCTGGTGGTGGCTGGAGAAGCATCAAGTGGTGTCTAAGACCTGTGGCATCAGCACCTCCTCCTGCACCTGGGAAATGCTCTGGTTGGAAAAGTTCCTAAATCCTCAAGTCCTCATGGGGCTGGACTGCAGCCACAGCTTGACTTGTTGTTTTCTGGGGAAAAGACAGTGTCTTTGGGGTCTGATATTCCCCTGTGCAAGTTTCCATTGCCCTGTGCCTTTCCATCTCATCTGGAAGACTGGATTTATCATGGAATAAACTGGGTGCAGCTCCAGATTGCTTCTGCTGGGAGAGCAGTGATCATCAAAGTCCCTTAATTCTCAATTAGTCTGTCTGCCCAAGGCTTTAAAATTGGTTAGATAAACCGCATTAGAAGTTAAATCTGAATTAACCTTTCCTTGCACAGGCGACCCCTGGGGACCCCAGGGTTCCTGTTGGGGCAGCCCCTTCCTGGGCCAGCGTGGGAGCATTTGGGTGCCTCCCCCCCGCAGGACACCCATCCCAGCAGGGCTGCTCCTCTTCCCATGGCTCCCATGTCAGCCTGCCACAGGGCTGCCGTGACAGGGTATTTTTAGAGAAGATAAGAGTGGTGGCAGGAGAGAGGTCCCCATTCCAAGGCACTTGGACTCTTTAATTATGTTTTTGGTCTAGAAAATTACACGGTTCCCAGAGCATAAATAGAGACCACACGGAAGGTAATTGCACCTCTGGGTGCAGATGAGCTGGTAGCAGGGAGAGGCCATGTGGAGCCCAGGATCAGTGGGAAGAGGTGCAGGGAGAGGGAGAAATGGGCTCCTTGGAGCTCCTGGATATTGCCCCTAATATTGCACCCACCTTGCCCTGGGTTCCTGACACCCCATCCTCCCCATGGTGCTTATGGGGGGCCCACAGCCCCATAGAGGTGGGGACCAGTCCTGTGAGTCACCCCACTGCCATAAATCCCTGCATTTTGGGGGCAGACGCGCCCTTGGGCCCTCCCTGTGTTGTCCACAAAAACCGTGGTCGTGATCTGCCCCTGCTGGAATCACCTTTTACCCACTGGGAGCTGATTCCAGCACAATTGCTGACTTGGCTTTATTAGTTTCTTCTTTATCTTTGGAGTCCTGCCAGATGTCCCTGTGGCCCATAAATTCTGCATTCTCTGCATCCGTTATCAGTGGTCCATCCTTCTTCCCAAGCTTTGTTAACCTCCCTCTAGGTCTGAGATCATGAGAAGCAGGTCCAGCCCTAAACCTTAACAAGGCAATTCTACCAACAAGTGATTTGTTTTTCAAACACCTGGATGTCACTTAGAGCTTGTTTGCTACTGTTTCACGGATTAAATCTCCCTTTTTGTTGATTAGGCTTGAAAGTACACAAAGACCAAACATCAAAGAGCACTCTTACTTAAGGAAATTTTACATGCTCCACCTTTTGGAACACCTGGGTGCAAAGGCCAGCCCAGGTTTCCTGGAGATGATGGAGATGTGCCCCTGCCTTGGGCTGGGGTGTGCCCTGACCTGCTCTTGGCTCCACAGGGAGGAAAGACGTTTAAAAAGTGTTTCCATGTTTGCACCTTCCCTGCTGCTCACGAGTGGGGAACCTGCAAGGAGAGCCTCAGTTTTCTCTGCATTTCCTTTTCTTTGGAGCAGCCCTGGTGTCCAGCTGTAATCCAGAAGTGCACGATGGAGGACATGGGCCTCAGCGTGCAGCTCCTGCCTCTGTGTGCTGCCCAAAAGGATGTTCTTGTTCTGCAGCAGAAGGGGCGAAACAGGACCACTTTCTTTTCAGAGCCTTATTTTAATACAGACACGCTTAATATTTGGGGTGTGCTTTTCTTTTAAAGCATTTAATTAAAAAACCCCTGAAGCTCTGCGTTGGCAGTTTTCTGTGTGTCCCCACATTTCCATGGCTCCCTGTGATTACACAAGGAGCTTTCTCCAGGTGGGACCTCATTTTTCAAGCACTTCCCGCCCCATCCCCGGAGTCCTGATGTTCTCAGGATCTGGAGCCCGTATTTGGGGTGAGTCCAGCAAGCTCTGTGCTTGAGAGGGAAAGCAAAGGTCTTGATGATGGGAGGAAGCCTGACAGCTGGAGCTGGGAGAGGAGAGGGACTCTGGAGAAAACAACTGGGATTGGGTAAGGAAATTTGGGCTCCAAATCCATCTCCAGCTGCAGTTTGTGGGGCAGTTTTGCAGAGCCTTCCCCAGCCTCCCTCCTCTGGTTTAACCCTCTGCCTGGCCGAGTGCTGGAGATGGGGGATTTCCCCCTCCTTCCTCCTCACGCTTCCCAGTGCAAATACGTGGAGCGAAGCCGCCAGCTCTGTTTATTGAACACAAATAGAAGATAAAATAGTGGAAAACTAATTTTTTCATGCTCATTGGTGGGAAAGATTAAAATTATGCAAATCCTCGGCAGCGAGCTTGGTGCAGAGATAAGGGGATGTTCAAGTCAGCTGGCTGCCTGCTAATTCACTCATTGAAAACGAAATGAGCAGGAAAGCTGCGAGTGGCGTCACCAGCCCCTCACGGCGCTGGGATTTCTGTGCTGGGAGGAAGCTGAACAAAGAAAACCCTTTTTGGGGGCGTGCAGGATCCATGCTGGGATGCTCACCCCGGAATCTCGTGTCTGCCCAGTGCCTGGGGAGCTCCGGGGTGCAGCACCTCCACCTTGGACAGCCATGACCTGAAATCCCTGACCTGGTGGTTCTGGGGCTGAATCAGGTGAAATCTGCCACCTTGGTCCCTCAGTTGGACTCTGTAAGCAGAGCAAGGCTGGGAGCTGGTGGGAAACCACCAGACATGAGCGAGGCTGGTCTTGGTGCTTCCTGCTGCTGCAGTGAGGCTCTGGGGGCTGCAGAGGCACAGGGGGCTCAGCAGGACGTTCCCTGACCCAGGGGAAGGGCAGGCCCCTGCTGAGTGCTGATCTGGGCTTCCCCCACGATCCCAGCACTGCCGTGGAGGAACCAGGGCCCACCTCTCCCACCCCTCTCCCCAGGCACGCCCGCTTTGCAGTGGGAACCGAGTCTTGAAATTCCCCGTATGGGCACGGTAATTAATTTTTGCAAAGCAGCAGTGCTGTGGGGGTTTTCCCGGGATGAAAGGCCCGTGTGTGTGCCTGGGGAGGATCAGGGTAGGTGCAGATGCGTTTGTGGTCAGGAGGAAGCGAGTGAAGCAGCATCCCATCGCCCTCTGACTCCGGGTCTGACTCAGCCCTGAGCTTTGGCTGAAGGGGCTTAACTCCTTTCCCCCAAACTGAGCCTGTAGTGCTGGGGAGCATCAAGTGGAGAGCTCCTCGGGTGAGCAGTGGGGGTTTTGCCCACTGTGCTGCTCGCTTTGCCCAGCACAGGCTCCTCGGTCCGTGCATTTATTTCTTGGGATCTCTCAAGGTGTTCCAGGCACAGGGGAGACCAAAACCCCCACAAACCAAAACCTTGCAAAGCAGCTGAAGCTGCCGACCATGCAAAGGCACCCAGGAAGTGATGACGGCTGCTCATTGTGCTGGGAGAGGGACCCGGTGCCAGCGAGTGTTTTTGGAAGGGTTTGTCTCACTTCCTGTCAAATCAATATTTATTCACAAATCTATTTGTTTGCTTTTGTCATTGAAAACTCTTGTGGGCTTTTTTGTGCGTGTGTGCATTGTTTTGTTCCCCTTGTGTATTTTTGGCTGTGCAGTTCTGGCGAGAGGGGCTGCCACAGCCTTTCCTGGCTCCACTCGTTCCAGCTGCTTCTCCTAACCCGTGGTTTTGAGCCTCTTTTGTAAGGTGGGACCTGGCTGGCAGCTCTCCTCTGCCTGGGCACGGTTTCCTCCCCGCTCCCCCTGCACGCCCTTGGGCTGGAGGTGGTGATGGATGGGCAGGGGTTGACCTCAGTGAACACCAGCAGTGTTTTTCCATTACTGTGTTATGGATCATGGTGGAACAGGGGTGTGGAAGAGATCAACTACCCCCAAAATCAGACAGTCACAGAGTGGTTTGGCTTGGCAGGACCTTAAAGCCCATCCCATCCCACCCCTGCCATGGCAGGGACACCTCCCACTGTCCCAGGCTGCTCCCAGCCCCAGTGTCCAGCCTGGCCTTGGGCACTGCCAGGGATCCAGGGGCAGCCACAGCTGCTCTGGGCACCCTGGGCCAGGGCCTGCCCAAAATGCAGTGGCAGGGTCAGTGCTGGCTCTGCTCCTCTGTGCTTGGTTTTCCTTCATCTCCAGAGCTGTAGCCGAAGCCATTGCTGGTTCATGGACACGACGGGGTCGTGCTCGGGCTCCTGGGCAGTGTGGGACCCCCCCTGCCCCCTGTGATCCCGCAGGTGCAGGAGCTGCTGGGGCAGCACGTGCCAGCCTTCCCCCAGGCCTCTGGTCCTGCTTCACCATCCCCACCAACCTTCCCCTTCATTTCTCTTCCGTTTTACTGTGAGTGAAACAAATAATGGCTGGAGCTTCTCCCTCCCTCAGCTGCTCTCCCTCTCCTCTCCTCCTCCCTCCCCTGACTCATGCCTGACGCCCCAGCCCAGCCTGTGCTGTTTGTGCCCTCCCTGCCCGTGCTCTCGCGGGTTCCTCTGCGCTGCCAGGGTGCCCAGCACGAGGGCAGGGATGGGGATGGAGCCCCTGTCCCTCCCTGCCCTGCCCGGGCTGCTGGCCCAGCCCTCTGCACCTGGGATGGGGACGGGGCCGCGACGCAGGCAGGGCCGGCGCTGGAGCTGCAGGTGGGGCAAAACTGGGGGTAAAACTGGGGGTAAAACTGGGGTTTTAGAGCCTGCTGAGGACCTGCTGTGCTCCGGGGTGTGGGGAGAGCTTTGCCTCCTCCTGGGTTTCTCTGCTGAGCCCCATAGCTGGAATATTATTTATCTGCCCCCAGCCAAATCACGCAAAGCTAAATTGAGCTGTGGCAGGCGAAAGTGTGAAGCGTATTATTAGGAACAGGGAGCTCTTGTTCCACAGCTGCTGCTGCTGCTGCCGTTGGTAATTAATGTTTGAGGAATTGCAGATCTTCATTAGGAGAACAATTAGATTAACGAGAGAACTCGAGCCGAGGCTGTAGTGGGAAAGGGCTGGGGGGAGGCTTTAAAAACAAAATAAAATCCCTCCCTGGCACGCTGCCTCGCTGCTCCAGAGACGTGCCGATGCTCTTGGAGGCACTGGGAGGAGACTGGTCCTTCCCTTCCGAGCAGTGACAGGCACGGGGAGCGTGTGGGGGCTTCATTACGGGGAGGAAAGAAGCAATCCGTGATTGCCATAAATATTTCAGGCAGCCCAGCACCCATCGCTCGGCCGCAGAACAGGGTTATTAGCAGAGAGAGCTTTGGGCAGAGGCTGCCCAGGGCTCAGCAAGGTCCTGGGCTTGCATCGTTAAAAGCTTTAATTGGTGTCCTTGTTGCTGGAAACACTGACCCCTCCGAGGCAGGAGCACCCTGGCCACGAGGTATCGCCTGCAGGGCCTGGTCTGCATTCAGGCCAATAAACAGGCCTGAGGTTGGGGGATTTAAGATGCTTCTTAACGATATTCTTTCAGCGAGAGTTGTTTGGGGCTCCCCCAACCCCCTGTTTTCTTCCCTGTGCCTGTGCTGGGCCCGTCCATGAACCTGCAGCAGCTTTGCCCTCACACGGGGAAGGTGCTCACAGCTGGCTGATGAGCAGGATGCAGCAGGAATTCACTCAGGATAAATGAACCGTTTAGAGAGGTTGTAAAATCACAGAAAGTAACGGCAGAAGGGAGGTTGGAAGGTCAATTAGTCCCTCTCGCTGGCCCAAGGCAGCACCATGCGTTTGGAAGTCGCTGGAGACAGATGCATGCCTGGCCTTCCTGAGAGCCCTCAGTGGTGGTGTTCCCGTCCCTGGGCCGTGGCCCCACTGCTGGCTCAGCCCCACACAGCCTCTCCTGTGGGGCAGCAGCAATGTCCTCCCACTGGGAGATGCTCCAGGCACCGCTCTGGGCCGGCCATGCCGTGCCCAGCTTCTGGTGACAGGGATAGAACGGGGGCTTGTCATCTGTTCTGGTTCTAGGAAATTTAACCACAAGAAACTCCTGCTCCCCAGCAAGGTGGAACCCCTGAGTGATGCCAGGAGGTCTGAGCTGGGATGGTTCCACCTTCCACTGGAAGGTGTCCCTGTCCCTGGCAGGGGATTGGAACAAGAGGGTCTTTAAGGTCCCTTCCAACCCAAACCACTCTGGGGTTCTGAGGGGGAGGCTGTGGGTCAGCTCCCAAAGGCAGAGAGGGTTGGGCTGTTACAAATGCCCAAGGTTTTGGGAGGGGCTCAGCTCCCATTCACCCATCTCTTCTCCCCAGCCCCAGCAGAAAGCTGGCAGTTTTGCCTTTCAGGGGACAGCAGATTTCTCCCCTCGGTAATTGGTGGGGACAAAAAAGTTGCATTTCCTGGCGACTCCAGATGGTGCGGTGACAATAAAGCCATTTTCTGCAATATGGTGGCTTCTGCGTGTCCGAAGGAGAGCTTTGCTGTTGGCCCCGTTCCTGGCTGGCTCGGTGCCTGCGAGGACGGACGAGTGCAGGGGTTTGGGTAACCCACGGCAAGGACGAGGAGCCGTTCCTGGGCGCGGGCTGAGCGGGCACGGGGCCGGGCCCCGGGGGCTCCCGCGGCCGTGCCGAGCAGGAGGGGAAGGATCGGCTGCTGTGGGGCAGAGCTCTGCCCTCCTGCTGGAACTGGGGACACCCAGCACCTCCTCCCTGGCGGGCACAGCCCTGTGCTCACCTGCCGAGCGCTCCTGCCTGTTCAACTCGTGCCTGCAGACACAGCGGCGCGAGCGCCCAGCCAGCCCGCGCGCAGGAATCTCCCTTCCTGATCCTTCTGGTGATTGACTGCTGCAAAGACACCGGGGTGATCTCAGCAGCTTGTCAGAAAAAGCCCTGATGTTGGTTTAAACCAGAATATAAGACGACATGCTGAGCAGGTGGAGGCTTTTTGAATGCTGGGTAATGGGAAGGTTCTCCCGTGGTGCTCTCACAAGCTCCTCTCCTACAGCCTGCTCCAGCAGGGATGTTACCAATCTCCAAGTGCTTATAAATGTTTTAAGCCACCTCTGATGCGTGCCTGGTGTGTCTGGGCTGTGCACGAGCTGCTGTGTCCCACCCAGTGGAAGCAGCCAGCTCTGGGTCAGCTGCTTGGAGCAGGGAGGGAGGAAAATCAGATTCAGCAGAAGCAAACTACCTGGGTGAGATCAGGCTGTCAGGCAGGAGCTGGAGAACTTGAGGATGGTGTTACTCCCAGTTTCTGCCTATTTAGCAGCCTCGTAATTTTGCATCTTGTGTGGAAGAAGGAAATGGCAGCAGAGCCCTGCCTGGCTGAGCTGCTGGGCTCGGAGGCACTGCTGGCCTGTGCCACCCGGGGGTGGCTGCACCTTGGTCTGGTTTGTGGGGCTTCAGTCAATGCGAGAAGGTGATTTCTGGAGGCACCCGCTGCAGCTGGGGCTCTCTGCAAGGATGTGACAAGTGCCAGAGGCTTCCCTGGACAGACAGCCCAGAATGAAATCAGAGGGAAAGCGAGCACGGAGCGTGGACGTGGCTTCCTGACCCCGCTGCTGACCTTGAGCAGTGCAGCCCCAGCCTCTGTCCAGTCTGTTCTGGTGTCTGCTGGTCTGCAGGGCTCCACCAGCCCAAGCAGTGACCCAGCATCCTCCCAGCTTAGCTCTTAAATTCAGATGAGATCACGGCAGCAAGTGATGGATGGGTTTTTTTCTTTCTCTCCTCCTTTTTTAATCTCCCCTGGCTGGTGGGTCTGAGACACAGGATTCCTGCCAAAGCAAGGGAAGGGATTTGCTCATCTTGTGTCTTGCAAGCTCAAAACCAAATCCTCTTTATGGAGTTTAACCCCCTGTGCTGGCTGGCAGGGCTGGCAAACGGGGAGGGAATGAAAGCTGGGGGAGAAGGCCGAGTGAGCTCGAGAGGGGAGGCCCAGGAATGATTTCTCAGGACCCACGGGGAGCACTCTGAGTGGGGCTTGGTGGCAGCACTCCTGCTGCTGGGGTGGGAAAGGGGAGCTGGAGGCATCGCTGGGGCTGGGGCTGGGGGGCCCCGAGTGCCCCCGAGCAGGTGGCGGCGAGAGCCGGGGAAGGCAGCAGTTCCTAATAACCTTGATTAGCTTTCCTCGCTGGTCACTAATCAGCAAGATGCAAGCCGCGGTGCTGAAGCCAGCTCTGCGCTGGGGACAAAGGCAGACAAGCTCTTTATCCTCCTTAGGGCGGCTCAGCAGCCCGGCCTCGCCTGCGGGGATTTGTGGGGCCGCCGCTCGCCCTCCCGGCCCCTCCGTCCCCTGCCCACGGGAGCACAGCTCTGCCTCTGCCGTGGGGTGAGGAGAGCAAACTGCTCCTCAGCTGCACTGCTGCCACCGTGATTTTCATTTACCACCCAATAGCAATTAGGAGAAACTTTGCATATTTGCTTCACGACTTTTATTTCCCGTCATTTGTTTTTCACTGACGAGCAGGGTGCCCTGCCTGGGGGTGCAGCAGTCCCATGGCATCTCCCAGCCTGGTGCCCAGGGATGTGCAGACAAAGAGTGGCCGTGAGGCCTACAGGCTGTAAAAAGGAAATTCATTTCTTTTCTTTTTCGTTTCCCGAGGCTCTTGGCCTGCCTGTGTGTGGGCTAGGGTTGTTCTGGGCTGGAATTCATGAGAAAGCAGGGACAGTCCCTCTGCATCTCAGCCATGGGGGACCCTAAAGGTGATAAGCAGGGGGTTAAAATTTCCTCTGTCCTCATGTGAATCCAGACCCACTTTGTCATTCTCCATGGACATCCTGCAGGGCTGGGACACCCGGCCAGCACTCGCAGCCGGAACTGATAAGGCACCCTCATGTTCCTAATTAACTTCCCTGAGTGTTTTTTATTTCCTTTCGATTTTTCATCTCTTTTTTTCCCTCTGCCTGGGCTGTGGGCTGCTGGAAGGTGCTCTGCTGGGGCACCAGCCGTAGGGGAGCAGGTTGCCACACTCAGCCGTGCTCCTGGCCCAGCTGCTGGGGCTGGGAACCCACTGCTTGTCCTCAGGGGACAGTTTGAACAAAACTCTTTGGTAAGAACCACCTATTTTGTGAGAAACCAGTATAGGTTGCCCTCGGAGGGCGGAAGAAGACTTTGGGAGCTGGAGGAAGGCCAGGCAGGTTCCTGTCAGCAGCTGAGCTGCCGCTGGTGAGGAGCAGCAGTGCCAGCCCCAGGAATGGGCTCTGGCCCCTGCTTGCTCAGGGGTTGGGGTGAGGGGGGACTGTCATTGCCTGGTGCTGAGCACAAAGGGAGCCCCTGTGCACACCTGGCAGAGCGCTTTGGAGGCTGGAGAAGGTCACAAGATGCAGCAGCATCCAAATTTCTGTGTGAAGGGAGCAGAAAGCCCAAGCTGGAGGGATTAGCCTGGTCAGAGGGACTGATGCCATCTGGATGGGCTCTTCCCAGTACAGGTCATCTTCGTGCCATGCTGCAAGTCAGGAAAGCACCAGTTCCTCATTGCTCTGTGGTTTTCTCACATGTTCTTAGTTGGACACGCACAGATGTGAGGCCGGGCAGTCGTTCCTCCTCAGGAATGTGGAATTGATCTGAACCTGCACTTGATCTCAGACAAAGGCTTTTCCTTAGCTTGGACTCCAGACATGAGAAAGGCTGCTGCACTTCTGCTGGTGTCGGGGGCAGAAGCAGCTGGTTGGTTGGGCTCTTTGTTGGGTTTTGGTCTTTTTTGTTCTTTTTTCCTCTGCTGTGTGCAGTAACCCAGCGTCACCCACCAGCCCAGGTCCCGGGCTTGGGGTGCGGGTGCTCTGGGAGGGGGACACTGTGATTCCAGCATCAGGGTCTGCCAGCAGCCGGTGCTGGCTCCCGGAGCAGGCTGTGCCCCACGGAGCTCCCAGCCTGTCAGGCAGCTAAGCTGGGGCTAATGATGAATGGCTTCCTAAATAAATAAATAAAGCTCAGAGGCAGGGAAAAAGAAGCGTGAAGCATTACCCTGAGCCACAAGGCAATTTAGCTGACGGTTCCTGATGCCGCGGGGCGCTCGGCGGAGATTGCAGTGCTTCGTTGGGAGATGCTGAAGGATGGGGTGTGTTTGTGTGGGAGCGAGGGCAAGGGGATGGGGAGAGTGGTCCTGGGTCAGATCCTTCCCTCTGTGCATCCTGGAGGAGAGCCCAGCCCTGCAGGGGAGCAACCACGGCTTCTGCTGTGCGCTGGGCCAGGAGGATGCTCTGGTCATCCTGGTGCTGCCTCCGTCCCAGCTTTCTGCAGGGGGTCCTTTGGGGTCACAGCCCCCAGAGCGTGGGTGGGCTCCCTCAGCAGGGTGCAGCCAGGCCAGGGGAGCTGTGCTTCTTCCCCCTTCTCCCCCTCCTCCTCCTCCTCCTCCTCCTCCTCCCCCGGCGCTGCCCCTCTGCCCTGCCCTGTCCGTGCTGCACCTGCCGAGCGCTCCGTGCACTCACTCACTGCCTGTCACAGCTGTCACTGGGGGTGGCGGGGGGAAATCAATTCCTCCTGACCATCCAAACCCAGCCCGGGGCTCTCCGGGCTCCCTTCCCCTGCAGTGACCACAGCTTAACCCTCGCTGTGCCATCGCACCCCGGGCAGGGAGCAGCCTCTCCTGGGACCCCCAATGGCCGTGCCCCTTCGTGCCTGGTGCTCGGGGACGATGCTGGGCACTTCACACACGTGGGAGGACCAGAAATGCCACACCAGGAAAAAGGAGAGAGAGACAGAGAGAGAGAGTGTGTGTGTGTGCGTGCAAACACAGCGAGCTTAGTGTGCAGCTTCCTCTGGTTTCCCACATTGTAAAAAGGGATAATACTGTCATATTAAAGCACTTGGAGATCAGGGGATGAAAAGCAGCGAATAGGACCAAGACAGTCCTGATCAAAGCTCTTTTTTTTTCTCCATCTGTGTTTGTTTCCCCATGGAAGATAATACTCTGCCTCTATCTTGTAAATATTTTTTTAAGATCTAAGTAACTCCGTGATAGATAAACAGCCGTGCTTCACTCTGAAGGGTCTCTGCTGCCTGCTCTAATTGTTTGCCAAACCCCTGGCCTGCCTTGGGGAGTGGCTTGGGGAGCTGCATCCGAGCCCAGAGGAGAAACTGTGTCCAGCAGCTTTGGGGTGGAAGGGACTGACTTGGAAATGCTCCATCCCCTCCTTTTCTTTGGGCAGGGTCAGGCATCTTTTGAGCTCAGTCCTTGGTGCGCAGCCCCTGGAGCAGCCTGAGCAGGGCTGGGTGGGCCCGGGTGCCCCAGCAGCGAGTGCCCACCCTGCCCTGCCAGGGCTGGAACCAGGGGGTCCCTGAGGTCCTTTCCAACCCAAACCACCCTGTGACTCCCCGGCGTGGGCTGTGCAGGGCTCCAGGGCCAGCACTGCCCCTTGGCACCTCCGTGTTCCCCAGCACACGCGGGGAAGGACCGGGGTGGGCTCTGGGCCGGGGCCAAGCAGTCCTGGTCCCAGCCCTGGGGAGGCTGGGCTTGCCTAGGACAGGGTGCTGGAGAGGAGCAAGCCGGAATTGTGGGGCAGTGAATTCAAATTTCATCTCTGCCCTCCCCAGGGGAGGTGACAAATGAGCTGGTGGTTGTGCTAAAAGCTTTTCTTTCTCTCTTTAAAGAGGTTGCTGGGAGGAAATGAAGTGACCCACTGACCTCTGTTAATACGCAGCACAAACTAAGCTGGTGCTGCTGGAAGGAAGAGCCCTCAGTGCAGCCCTCTGCCTGCAAGGTGTTTGCTTCCATTGATGTGTCTAATGGGAGCAATTCTCCCACAGCAGCTGCTGAAAATGAAGATATTTAATCATCTCCTAGATCCGAGTGGAACTTTTTGCAGAGCATTTCTTTAAAATCGCCCTTCTCCTTTCCACAGGCAGCTGAAACAGAAAAGAAGCCCAAGTGCTTTTGTTTTGTGGTTTTTTTTTTCTGAGTTGTCATACTGTAATGGATCTGAAATGAATGCGTGGTTCCTCCCTCCTGGATATTTTTCAAATGCAGAGCAAATGTTTCAATTACCATCTCCATGGGGGCTAAGAACAAACACCATATGGCCCAGAGAGGCTGTGGCTGCCCTGTCCCGAGGCCAGGCTGGATGGGCTCTGCCCTGGTCTCGAGGAAGGTGTCCCTGCCAGGGGCAGGCTGGAACAAGGGCAGCTTTAAGGTCCCTTCCAACCCAACCCGTTCTGTGGTTCTGTGAGAATCCCTGCACCGTTCTGGCCCATCCCAGTGCTCTAACTGCAGACACTGGTTTTTAGCAGCAGTTCCCTGTTTAAGCAGTGAGGACCAAGGCAGCCAAACCCCTCCTCCTATATCCCCTCGGATACCCGAAGTAGCTTAAGGGAGTTAGGTGTCCAGCACCCTCTGAACGGGAGTTGCTGGGGGAAAATCTTCAAAAGCATCTTAGCAGCTTAGGTTAAGTCCCTTTGACTCCCAGGGGAACTTAAGCTCTTAAGAAATGTAGGTGCTTGGGGCATTTCCCCCTCTGTGCCTCGCGCCCCTGGGTCCCGCAGGTCCCTGGCTCAGCCCTGGCTGCGGGAGCTGCTCTGGGAAGCTGCTGCTTGCAAACACTTCTCAGTTTTATTATTTTTAATAATGCTCTCCAGGACCCCGTGCTCGGTGCTTACAAGCTGCACACATGGCCTTGCTTAGAGCTGGAGATTAGGCAGCACACAAGAATGAATGTCTTACAGGAGCTCTTTTACTGTAAGAATTAATCTTATTCCTGAAATGTGACCGTATCTAGCACAAATCTGACCCCACTGGGGGCCATGGCTTCACTTAATTGCATTCTTTAGCAAGGATTGAGGTCTATTAGGTGGTTTGCTTGTGTTGCAGGAGATCCTGTGCCAGAGAATTTAGTGAGGGCGTGCAGGTCTGTGGAGCAGTACAGGAAAAGTGCCATTATGTTGGGCTGGCCGGTGCCAGGAGCTTGGCCGGGTGCTCAGAGACAGGCAGGGCTGAGCAAACCCGCTCCAGAGAGCACAGACAAGGTAAGCTGTGCCCTGAGGAGGGGACAGGATGGGTGGCAGAGCCCTCGGGATCTGAGCTTTCATCAGAACAATCCCCACTGGGTTTCAGCCTCGTGATGTGGCAGCTGGGCTCCAGCAGGGCCTGTTCTGCTCTGGAGGCAGGAATCGTGCAGGGCATGGGTCTGCTCCCTCCTGCCAGGGCCCTGCCGAGGAGCAGAGCAAGCTCTGTGCCAGCCTGTCCTCCGAGTCTGCAGGGGAGGCAGGGGGTGCACATCCTGCTCTCCTGAACACCCCGAATCCGGGGGGAGGCAGGGGGGTGCACATCCTGCTGTCCTGAACACCCCAAATTCCCAGGGGAGGCAGGTGGGTGCACATCCTGCTCTCCTGAACACCCCAAATTCCCAGGGGAGGCAGGTGGGTGCACATCCTGCTCTCCTGAACACCCCAAATTCCCAGGGGAGGCAGGTGGGTGCACATCCTGCTCTCCTGAACACCCCGAATTCCCAGGGGAGGCAGCTGGGCCATACCTGCTCTGAAGGATGAGCTGCTGGATCGAAGCTGACACGTCCTGATATCTCTGCCAGCACTTTGTGTCTCCGCCAAGGGCTCGGGAAGCACATCAGCACCGGAGCGGAAGTGTCACCCTCTGGCATCTCCTTCTCTAATCTTGGAGCTGTTGCTGCCTCCCCTTTACCAGACCTCCTCCATCCCAGCCCATTACGTGGCATGGAAAGCCGTGCTGGTGTGGGGGAGCGGGGCTGCCGGGCTGCTCTCTCTGGAGGGGCAGAACGTTCCCCTGACGTTGGGTTCCCGGCGTTCAGCTCCGTCCTGGGGGGACTCTGGGGACGTGCTGCAGGGGTGACAGCAGGCTCTTGCCCGCTCTCAGCTGTGGAAGATGATTGGTGCCGTGTTTGGGGAGCACACGAGGCTCACGGAGATGTTGGGTGGCCTTTTTGGCACTGGCAGGGGTGGATATACTGCTCCGATAAAGGAAAATAAGAGTTTCTGAAACGGTGGCTGAGCCAGCGTGGTTTGTTGGGTTTTATTTTAATAAATAAAACCTGAAATAGTTGGGTGGATTCTTGCTCTCTGCAGCCCCAGCCTCGCTGGTGGGAGCGGGGAGCTGCGTGACTGAGGGAGGAGGGAGGGAGAGCCAGGGAGCTCCATTTGCTGTGCTGGCATCGGTGCCACGTCCCCAGTTTAATTAACAGTTCCCATCACAGCTATTCACCATGTTCCCACTCTCTGCTCGGCCCTGACAGCAGCAGCAGCAGCCCCAGCGCTGTGTGCGCCCTGGAACCCGCGAGCCCCGCGCTGGGGCTGGCTGGAGCCTCTCTCTGTTGCTCTGAGTGTGTCTAGAACAAACATTTGAAGAGATTCCCAGTGACAGGATTCAGATTTTTCTCTCTTTGTTGTACCAGTGTTCATGCTCGTTTTCTGTGAGCCAGCACTGGAGCACGGTGGATCTGGGCTAGCACAGAGCACACAGCAGAGGCTTTGTAATCCTCAAAGAGCAAGTCCAAAGCTTCTCTCTGAAAAGTTGTTCTTTAGGGCTGAGTACATATGGGGACTTCTTGTTTATCCTGGCTTTTCTTTTAGTTCTGCACAGCTCGGCCTTGGAGAGTTAATGGGACAGGAAAAGATTAAAATGCCCCTTCACACGGCCTGTCCCGGCCGTCTCCCACCCCGATGTGTGTCAGAAAGCTTAAACAGCCTCGCTATCCCCTTAGTCCTTTCAAAGCCTTTGATCATTGTACAATATCTCCTACCTGGCTTTCCTCCAAAAGGTGATAAACCCCGGGTTTGATTTCTAATTGGAGCAACGATAGCGGGAAGGAACCTGTCAGATCTGAGGGCATCCTTCCACAGCTCTGGCCCATTATCCTGGTGCTCAGTGCCTGGCTGAGGGGAAATCTCTGGGCTGCCAACCCTGCAAGGAGGTTGTGGCTGCAGCTTTTGCTCTATTTTTGGCCCTTCTGGGGCAAATCTCACCTCTGTGACTGAGGGAAGCGTTTACCCGTACTGACACACGGGCGTGGGGTGGGGGCTGAGGACACAGCTCCTGTAATGCCATTCCAGCTTGGCACAGGGATCAGGGCAAGGCTGTGAGCAGGGAGCTCCGTTTGGAGCCAGGCGTTGTCTCCATGGAAATGTGCAGGCAGGGTGAGAGGAGCAGGCTGGTGCTGAGCTCACCCTCCCCTGCCACGGCCCTGCTGCTGGGCTGGTTCTGTCCCTGCTTTTGGGCTGGTTCTGTCCCTGCTGCTGGGCTGGTTCTGTCCCTGCCGCCATGCTGGTTCTGTCCTGCTGCTGGGCTGGTTCTGTCCTGCTGCTGGGCTGGTTCTGTCCCTGCTGCTGGGCTGGTTCTGTCCTGCTGCTGGGCTGGTTCTGTCCTGCTGCTGGGCTGGTTCTGTCCCTGCTGCCATGCTGGTTCTGTCCCTGCTGCTGGGCTGGTTCTGTCCCTGCTGCGGTGCTGGTTCTGTCCTGCTGCTGGGCTGGTTCTGTCCTGCTGCCAGGCTGGTTCTGTCCTGCTGCCACGTTCTGCCAGGTCCAGGGCAGAACTGGCCGGGAGAAAATCCCTCCCACCTCCTGTGGAGGCTGCATTTGCTGGATCCATCAGGATCAGCTGTGGCACCCCCTGCTCCAGGGGTTCTCCCTTCCAGTTTTGTGTAGCCCAGTGACTCAGTTCCTCTGTGTGGGGCAAGTGGGGACACTGAGGCACCGTGTGGGGCAGAGGCTCTCGGGCGTGCAGGTGCTGCTGCAATCCCAGCCTTGCTGGAGCCTTTCCAGCGTGTTTGCTGTGCAGGAGGGGCTCTGGGGCACCCACAGCGACACCAGGCTGAGGGTCAGGGCTGCCGTGTTGGGGGCATCACAGCCTGCCTGGGCAGGAGGATCCCTCCCCGAACCACAGGGATCCTCAGCAGGCGAAAGGGGACCCAGTGAGGACATCTCCTGTGTCATCTTCCCTCTTGGGGGCGATTTTTCTCCTTCCTTGCTGGGTTTTTGATGTGTGAGGTTTCAGCTTTTCTCCTTCGCCCCGTGCTTTTGTGGAAGAATCGCCCTTTCAGAGGGTCCCTGGGCCCTGTCGGGTCAGATCCCTTCACAGCTCACTGCTCAGCGCTGCTGGGCCAGCGCTGCCTCTGCCGTGCTGGGCAGGGAGCGAACCCGGCGGGTGTCAGACTTCAGATGTGGCTCTGTCAAACTTCAGACGTGGCTCTGTCAAACTTCAGACGTGGCTCCATTAAACTTCACATGGGCTCTGGGGGTGCCTCCGGCTGCGCTTCTCCTTCCCGTGCTGTCCCCTCCTCCGTGAGCGCACACGGAGAGTCCCCATCCCTGCCAGCCTTGTGCCCTGCCCTGGAGCTGGATCCCCCCATGGAGCTGGGCTTGCCCCATGGAGCTGGATCTTCCCGTGGAGCTGGTCCATGCCCATGGAGCTGGATCCCCCCATGGAGCTGGGCTTGCCCCATGGAGCTGGATCTTCCCGTGGAGCTGGATCCCCCCATGGAGCTGGTCCATGCCCATGGAGCTGGATCTTCCCGTGGAGCTGGTCCATGCCCATGGAGCTGGATCTTCCCGTGGAGCTGGTCCATGCCCACGGAGCCGGGCGGGCTCTCGGTGTCACCCTGGGGAAGGTGTCCTGGGGAAGGTGCCCCGGGCTCCCTGCAGGGGCCGTGTGCTGCAGTGGCCGCTCGGGCTCTGCCCGGCCGCTGCCCGCCCGTCCCTCAGAGCTGTCCCTCAGAGCTGTCCCTCAGAGCTGTCCCTCAGAGCTGTCCCTCAGAGCTGTCCCTTTGTGCCCCGCAGGTGCTGACCAGGCTGGGGAGACGCTGCAGTTCCCGCTGAGCCGGAGCCTTCCCGGCTGGGGCCGAAGGCCTGTGCAGAGGATGAGGATCCTTGCCAGCCCTGGGATGTCTCCGCTGGTCTCCCTCGTGAACCTTCTCTCCGTGCTGCTGATGGACTGCGCTGCTGAAAGTGAGTGACTCTGCTGTCCCCCTGCTCCTTTTTTCACCCTTCTCCTTTTCATCGTTGAAGAAGTGAAGCTCAGTACCTGATCGAGTGTTCCATTTTCCAACATCCTGAGCTTCCCACCAGTGCCTTCCTATTGTTCCCAGCCCCACCTCGGAGGGACGCAGGGCGGCTGGGTGCTCACAGCCTGCTTTGAGTTTTGGGTTGCCCCCAAAGCTGCCAAAGAGCTGGAGAGAAGAGAGGGACCTGCCTGACAGCTCTTGCCAGAGCCCTCCTCCCCCTTCTCCCGGCCCCATCTCCACCCAGCTCGCCCATATTGTCCTCTCCTGCTCCTGCCTTTCAGGGTCTGTCAGACACTGGTGACCGCTGCCCTGTTCCTTTCTGGGGCTGGATTCCAAACAGCATTTCAAGAAAGAGTATTATGTTTCTCCTTCCCCTGAGTGAACCAGTTCCAGTTCAACACAGTTTTTATCTTTGCTGCCTTTCAATTCCTGCTTTAAAAAATGAAAAGGGGAAGGAAAAAAAAAAGTGGAAATCTTCAGCGCCTTGAATGTAATGTTCCTTCGACACGAAGGCTGATCGCTTGGGATCAGTGGGGAATAGACTTTTCCAAGCTGATTGAATTATGGCTTTTTTTTCCTCCCCAGCAAAGCTGCTTGAAGCTGGTGAGAGGGCTGCCCTGGTCAGCGCAGCCCTGGGCAGCTCTCACGTAATCGCGTCGTTATCGGGGTTTATTGCGGTGACACGGCCCCGGGGCGAGTGCATCCACGACCTTTTGTTGCTGGGAGTTGTTTTGGGAACGGTGCTTTCCCTCCTCTCTGCAGCAGGCAAGGGGGGATGTATCTGCCCTTGCCTCTCTCCTGAGTTTTGCTGGGTTCATGCTTAATCCCTCTATGCAGAGAGAAACACTCATGTGCAGACAGATAATGTGTTCTTTTATTCTTTTTCGTTTCCTAAGCCTGGGAAGTGAGCCGGGCTCCGGGAGGTTCGCTGTGGGGTGAGGTGTTGGCTGTGGGTCAGGACACCTCAGGTGGCACCTCTGGTGTCCATAAAGATGTCCCCACAGCTTCAGCCTGAGCTGCCTTGAGTGGCAGCAGGGAACTGCCACGAGCCTCCTGCCCAAGGGTTTGTCCCGGGTCCTACTTTGGTGTTGGAGCCGATGCTCTTGCAGGGTCTTTATGAGCACCCAGAGTCGATGGGTGCTGCTTTGTGGCTCCGGGTGGCTTTGTTGGCTTGTGAGAATGGGCACGGAGAATCTCCGCTCCTGGCTCCTCGTGCAGCGGAGTCAGGAGTGGGGATACAGTGGAAATCTGGAGTCAGGGCTCCAGGGTCTTGTTCCTGCCCCTGGTTTGCTGTAACACGCCTGGCAAAATCGCTCAGTTTGCAAAGCAAACTGCAGCTCTGCAGGCAGGGATGGAGAGTTCGGGTGTTCTGGGGCTCTGCAGCCCCTCTGTGTGAGCAGAGCCCTGGCTCATCCCTGGTGATACCCGAGTGCCTGTGAAGACTGGGCTCCGTTTGAGTATTGAGTGTACAGCAGGGCCTGTGTGCTCAGGGCTGGGAGTGGCACTGCAGAATCAAGGCTTCTCCAAATCACAGCTGTGGGACCCCGGTTCTCCTGGGGTTTTCATTTTCCTGGGGAGGAACAAACGTCTTGTCTGTCCATCGTCTTTGGGGTGAGGTTTGCTCAGAGGCTGCAGCAGAGCTGGGGGATCCCACGTGGTGTCTGACTGCCCCGGAGCCCTTTGGGGGAAATGTGCCCTCGGGAAGGGCTGGGGCTGCTCAGACACCGAAGGCACCAGGGCCTGGGCCCTGCTGGAGTCTGTCACTGCTCTGCAGACACCTTCCTGCTTGCAGCCAAGTCTCTCTCTCCTGTAGTTCTGCAGTGTCCTTGGATCCTGAACTGTGAGGGTTTGTGGTATTTTTCCTCTGGCTGCTCACAGATGTGCGTGCAGGAGCTCTGCAGGTTGCTGAGGCGGGGCTGCTCTTACCTGCCTGCTGTGCAGATGTTGGGCCAGGTGTTGTCTCTCCTCCTGCCCCGTGCAGCACGCCAGCACCCCTGCCCTGTGCCCGTGGGGATGCTCCCTGGTGCCAGCTGTTGGAGTTGCTCTGGAGCTGTTGCTGTCTGCCTGGTGAGGATGAGTGGCAGTGGACAGCTCCCGGCTTTGGGGGACTCCTGAGTCCTGGGGAGATCCCATTTTGGCCAGCAGCACCCGAGCTGGTCCGGGCTGCTCCCCCCTGAGCCCCGCCAACAGCGAGCAGCTTCGTGTGGCACAGCTGCAGAGCCCGTGTGAGGAGCTGTCACTCTGCTCCGGCAGTGTCCTCTCCCATCGGATGGCCCTGGGCTCTGCCACATTCCCGTAATCCCCTGGCCAGCTTCCACTTGGCCGGTGCTGCCCGGCGCTGACCCCATTTCCTGCCCTAATTCACCCCAGGGGCGGCCGAGGCCCCGCAGCCCCCGGGCACACGGTGCTGGTGCCCTCCTGCCACGGGCAGCCCACGCTGGAGGTGGGAAACCCTGGGCTCCTGGCTCCCAGCTTGGCAGGGGAGCAGATCCTGGTGCTGAGCCTGGGCTGAGCTGGGGCTGAGCTCTGGCCTCCTCTCCCAGAGCAGCTCTGGAGGAGCTGTGGCCTCTGCAATCAAAGGACCATTAAAATACTTCCCTTGTTTCTGAGGCTAATTGATCTCAGTCAGTGATTTAAATCTTTCTGTGGCAGGAGCATTCTATTTAAAGGAAACTGCCATTTAAATTAAAAACCCAGAGCACCACACTACTTTCTGCCTGCTGTTCCTCCTTGGGAAGCTGAAGAGGACAGTAATTGAAAGGTGTGACACAGACATGTTCTTTTTCTTTTTCCTTGCTTGCATATGGACACTTCCTTTGTTTCTTCTGTTTGCTCAAAGGCAGCCGTGGAACTGGAGTTACTGATTCCGTGATTATTTTCAGTGGCATCATTAAATGGAGAGTATTACCCTTTGGTTAAGGGTTCTGCTGTTGTGTGAGTGCCATGAGTTGGGGAGGCCTCCCCAGGAGCTGCACAGCCCCATGTGCTCCTTGGAGCAGAGAGGAAACCTGGCAGCAGAGAGAGGTCAGGCCCGGAGAGGAGTCTGGAGAGAGGAGTGGTTCACAAATTGCTGCTGGACCCGGGCACAGCACCAAGCCTCGCTGCTTCCTGCTCCTGCACCCAGCCTGAGCCATGAAACCTCTGCGGCCAGCACCCTCAAACATCTCTAAACCATGGTTCTGTGAGTGCACAGAGCCAGCCTCTGTCCCTGGGCACGAGCTGTTCCTGCCCGGGCTGGGCAGGGCACGGCTGCTTTCAGCCCAAGGGCAGTGGCCACGTCCCCCTCCCTCCTCTGCCACCCCAAGGAACAGCGGGCTGCTCCAAGTGCTCCTCAGCTGCAGATAAAAGCCATTTACTGTATGGAAATGTGGCCATTTTTCTGACTGGAATCAGCACGCTCGCTGTTTTCAAGTGGATTTTTCTCATTGATTAAACCTTTGTGTTTTACAATAGCACTTTGCTAATTGGCACTTTGCATACACAGAAGGCTGGTGCGTGGCTCTCTCCACCCCAGCAAAGATTTAAGAGCAGGGAACATTACTTATTACTTACGTTTCCTTCCTTTTATAAATCACGGTATAGAACCCTTACTAGCACACTCTCAAGTATTACCATAAATAATTAAATCTAAATTGCAATTGACAAAATAAAAGAATAAAGCCCCTTTTATGATGCATTACGCTGGCTTTCTTCCCTTTTAATTGCCCTTGCTCCATCATTAATTTGCAGAACACAGTAATTCACGGGCGGTGCGTGTGAGGGGGGCTCTGGTGCTCCGTGAGCATCCCTGGGGCTGGCAGGGCAGCAGCCAGGTTTGCACCCTGTGGGACTCACGGAGAGGATGGAGAACGTGCAGTGGGGTGGGAGTGGAGCTGCTCTAGGTCCATGCTCAGGCTGTGTCTCGGGGAGCCTTGGGAAAGGTGTGTGGTGTGGGAGGTGTGTGCTCTGTGCCACCCGAGGCTGGCAGCACGGCTGGGCTGACTGAGATCCAGAGCCCAGCCCCTTACAGGTGCATCTGCTGCCTCTCCTGAAGGGTCCCTCCCGTGCTCTGAGCCCTGCAGGATCAGCCCCTGCTGCACAGCTCACAGCTTTTAGCTCTGGAGGTCCAGGCTTTGATCTGCTGCTGGCCAAGACAGCAGTTGTCAGATAAGATGGGAGTGAAAATCAAGGAGGCTCCATCCTAGGGCTTGATAGACATGCTAAGTCGACATCAGTGGGAAGGAAATCTCTCCACGGTGGGGGAAAGCTGCTCCAGTTTGAAGTGTTTGAGATGGATCCGGGACAAGGCAGCAGCGCTGCCCCGAGGGAGGGGAAACCTCCAGGTGTGGTGAGGCTGAGTTGTCCCGTGGTTTGGGTCATAGACCCTAAATGTTTGTGGACCCCCAGAGTGACAGGGAACCTGCAGGGGCTGAGGAGCCAGGGAGATGCTGCAGAAAGGCTTTTCCCCCTTGGTGGGTGGGCTGGAGGGGGAGCAGAACACATGAATTGGGGGTGGGGGCACAGAGGAGGTTGTGTGGTCACTGGGGGTGGTGGAGTTTCCACGTGGAGTTGCTCATTGTCCCTGCAGTGAGCGGGGTCCCAAAGAGGAGCCCGAGAAGGCAGAGACCCCTGCTCCCCTGGCCAGACCCTGCCCCTCCTGCTCCTGCTCCTGCTCCCCAGGCCCCTCTGCAGCCCGGGGACACCTCCCTGTCCTTGCTCCTGCCCTTCCCTGCTCCTCTGCCAGCTGCCACCAGCGCTGGCTGAGGCTCTGGGCTGGTTGTTGTCTCCCTCAAGGACGCTGAATTAAGCTTCTGTGTCACCTTGCTTAAGTGCCTGATTAAATTAAACCTTGCCTGACTGGATCAAGTGATGTATCCCTTACTTTTTCTCCTTTTTTTTTTAAGATAACTCAAATTGGAAAGTTTGTGTCTTCTGTAGGACCCGGAGAGGAAAGAACTCATCTGTTGGAACAGATCCTTGGGGCTGTCACTGCCCAGGTCTCAGCTGAGCCCCACACTGCGAGTGCTCATGGATTAATCTCTGCTGAGGGGCACCTGGGGACAGCGGCAGCCACGGTGCTTGGGACCCAGCCATGGGTGTCTCCTGCTGAGGGATCTTCTCCCAGCCAGAGGTTCTTTGTGCTCAGCTTCATTAGATGGTTAAGTTAGGGGAAAAGAGCATCTGTTTGTTGTGTAAACAAGTGGCTTGTGTGAAAATGTCACCTGCAGAGGATTGGGATGGAGGAAATGTCTGTCTTCACCATTCCTGGATGCCAGAACTGGGGCTGTTCCTCTGTGCCAGGCTTTGCCAGGAAGCCAAGACTTCTTTCTTTATGACTTTTCCCCTTGGTTGTCCTTTCCATGCCAGCAGTTCTTGCGCTTGCTGCCAGGAAGGACGGGGTCTCTCCCAGGCCCTGGGTCACATCAGCTTTTCTTCTGGCTGCCAGGGTCTCTGTGCTTGTGTCTGTTCAAGACCAACTCGATACAAATCTCCTGGGTCGCTAAAGGGAATCTGTGAGGGTATTCCCACCCTTTTTGTGGCCTGGCAAGCCCAGTATTATTCTTAGAAGGCAAGCAGAGTGTTTTTCAAGGATGCCCGACCAGAGGAATGTCGCTCCTCCATGCGTGGGATGGAATCTGGGCTCGAGCTGGCCTGTGAGACACAATCTCCCAAGAACAGTTTTATTTACTCTGTGCCACTCTTCCCCTCCAGTCAAGGATGTTCTCTTGCAACATAATTGGTCCCAGTTCCCACCTTAGAAAGCTGTGATGTTCTGTGCACTGCAGCTGCCTTTAATTTTGGGGGATTGTTAAAGTTCATGAGAACAGTCACGTTTTACACCATCTGCTGTGTGCGAGGAGGTAACCGGGCTGCGGGCCAGGGCGTCGGGAGCACCCTCACTCTGTGGCTGCACCTTCCCAACCCTCCTTTTGCTCGCCGAGATTTGCTTTCTTGAGCAGGACTTGTCTGGCCGTGGTGTTGCCCGGTGTCACTGACCCCAGCCTTGGTGTGGGTCCCGCACTGCGGGTCCCTCCTGCAAACCCCGAGCACTCTCTGGGGTCTGGCAGCGGAGCCAGGGGCACCGAGAGCTGCGGCAGCGATCACGGCTCGCCCAGACCTGAGGAGAGCCAGCAGAGAGCAGGATAAATGTATTTTGGGTGTCTGCTGCTTCGACTTTGAAAGGGGATATTGGGATGAATGATTTAAAGCGTTGACAGGAGGGACTGTGGGCTGACCTGTTTTCACAGAACCCTGGCGTGGAGAGCCCTGCGCGTGTCCCGTGCTGGCGGTGCAGACATGAAACGTTCCCTGCACGCGGGCTGGAAACCAGCGCCGCTCGTCTCATCTGCAATGCACCCAGCCGTTGCTGCTTCCTTTGAGGCCGAGAGGAAAAGCAAAGCTTTAAAGCAGAAAAAAAATAAATAGAAGGAGCTGCAACTGGTTTAGCATTCTACAAAGTTTCTCCGAGTCCTCCAAATCTTTAATTGACTCAGGAGCATAAAATTGAGAAGGGGAGAGAGTGAGAGAGCGTGCGAGTGGCGCGAGTGATTTGAATAATTTATTGTCCTTTGAAGTTGCAAGAGAAATTTCAGCTGCCTTGGGGAGTAATTTCTCCCCATTCTGAAAGGGTTTCTCCTTATTTTAAACTCATTCAGAGGATGATAGTTTTGCATTTTCTGCATAATTAATGAGCATAGCTCCCCCCACTCTCACACAACCTCTAGAGTGGTGGGGTGATGAAACTTGGTGGTTTTTTTAATTAATAAAGTCAAATTAATTTGACTGTGTCCTCATCCTCCCTCACCTCCGTTGGAATCCATGGATTTATTCATAAATTAGTCTGAGCATGCTGCTAGGAGTGCCAGCACTTACAAATCTTTAGCCTGGACTTTGATTTGTTTGGATGAATTTCTGAAAAGATGGTGTAGGGTTTTTTTCAGTTCAGCTCTTAAAGATCACCTTGAGACTGGCTCCAGGGATCTCCCGGGGAGCCAGGAGGATCCTCCAGCTCTCGTTTCCCTTTGTCTGTCTGTGTGGGGAGGATCTGCCTGATTCTGAGGGGGTTTCTGTGGTTTTTTTCTGCATGAGTGCTCTGATACACCCCTTTTCTTCTAAGATCTGCTAACTGTGCCAGGGAGGGGAGCAGAGCCCTGGTCACACCCCTGGGCTCTGCGCTTCCTCGGAGGAGCAGGAGCTTGTAGCAGTTTGTTCCCCCCTTGCTGCCGACTCTGCTGTCACTTTGCGGTGGCACAGGACCACGGCTGGGCTGGACTGAGGTGGCATTGCCCCCTGGGAGCTGCATCTGCGCTCGTTAAGCTTTTGCTTCTTGCAGGCTTGTCCCGTAGGAAATGGTTTTTCGTGTTCTGGTATCCCCTGTGGACTCTGGTTCTTTAGGGACTCAAACAGAGCAGTGGAAGTTGAGCAAAGAGCCAAATCCCTGTCAGCTGGGCCTTCTCTAGGTAGGTGGGGAGTGAGGCTGCTCCAGGATGCCAATATCGATGACATGGCTGGAGCAGAAGCTGTCTCAGCGATATGGCAAGGGCAGGAAGAGCTCCCTGCCTCAAGCTTCTGCTTGCAAACAGCCTGGGATTGCTGTCATTGATGGACAAGGGGCGCTCATTAAGGTGCCAGGACAGCTCCTTGGTCTCTGGCTCTGCTCTGGGTTGTTGTGCCTCGTTATGGGGCTTGTGGACAGATGTGGAATGAGGCTGAGGGACAGCACTCGTGTACCCCCGGGGCCCTGGCTGCCCACGTTGCTGTGCTCCTGTGCTCGTGGAGCTTCCTGGCTGCTCCTGGGGCTGCCATCCCCGTTACAGCAGCGCTCATCTCCCCCAGCCCCTGCGGCTCACGGGCAGCAGTGCTCTCCTGGCAGTGCCAGAAGGGCAGCGAGGATCCTGGCCACAGGTCCCCCTGCCTTCCCACCAAGTTGCTCCTTGGCCCTGGGGTGGTCAGTGCCAGGAGGGGCTGGCAGCAGCTGGGGCTGCCGTGCTCACCATAGGCACGGGAGAGGGAGGGGACGTGGGGAGGCTGAGGCAGGGGACCGGGATCTTTGTGGAACGGCCACGCGTCCCCCTGTCCTGTCCTGTCCTGTCCTGTCCTGTCCTGTCCTGTCCTGTCCTGTCCTGTCCCGTCCCACTGGGCAGTTTGCACCCCGTGTGTGCATCACCCCACCTGCCCCCTGCCCCTGCAGGAACCACAGCTGCAGGAACGTTTCCCTGGCTGTACCAGGGTGCCAGTCACTGGAGCTGGGCCTCGTCCTCTTCGCCGTGGAGAGAGCTGGATCCTTCCCATGCCCAGGGGTGTGCGAGGTGGCCTGGAGGAGTCCTGTCAGAGCAGGATGAGTTCATCCCAGCTCCTGCTCCCCTGTGATAAGGAGCAGCCCCATCCCTGGGAACCAGGAGTTTAAACAGACCAGAGGGAAGGATTATGCTTCCCCTCCAGCAGGCAGGATAACGTGGTATTTCCCACCTTGGATGTCAGAACTAGGAACAGGTTTTTGGTAGCCTCAGTCCCCTCCTGCCCCAGTGCTGCAGGCTCGTACCTCCCTTCCACAGGGATCCCAGTGCACTGCAAACAGGAGCTGGAAGGAGCTGCATGGGTGTGCCAGTTCCCAAATTACCATCCCCATGGTGAGCACAGCTTGGCATGTGCTGGCTGGGAAGGGTCTGCTCCCGGCCCAGGGGAGAGGGGAGCTGGCACGGGTGGTGGCCTTGTTGGACATCCAGTGTGGTAGAGGTGATTTAACGAGTTCTTCATCTCCCTCGCCCGTTTCTGTGTGTGGGAACTCCCGTGCTGGAGCCGTCCTTGGCTGCTGTCCTTCCTGCTCTGGGGCCTTGCAGGGAAGGACAGGGCTCATCCTGCAGGTGACATTCCCCCTGCCCGCAGGGGAGCAGGCTGCATCCTGCTGTAGCCCAGCTCTTCTGAGTCAGGTCAGGGCTTTGGTGGCTCAGCAGCGGGGGAATAGCCAGGTGGAAGTGTTTCACTTCTAAAAAAACATCCTCGATCTTTTTTTACCCTCCTTTGCCCAACCTTGCCAGTCCCGTCTCCCTGAAGGGAGCCAAGAGCTGCTGACAGTAAGAGGAAGTCTCCGTCTGAAGCCTATAATTATCCTGTCTGCCTTCCCAGAAAAGGCCAGTTGGGGAGCGAGCACGCTCCTGCTCCCCGGACCAGCCCTGCCTTCTCCTGCCTCCCCAATTACTGCCTAATGGACTTTTTATGATGATAAGACGACTGGGTTGGGGAGAAGTTATTGACGGGGAAATGGAATATAATTCACTCCCTGTTTGTTTGTTCTGTCAGAAAACCCTCATTTTAATTTTATTTGTGAGACACTGAGAAACAGCCCTCAGAAAGAAAAAGTGCAAAATCTGTCAGTGAAACCCTGGATTTCACAGGGTCCAGAGTCTCTGCAGGACCTCTCCAAGGGGTGTCCTCAATCTTGTGGAGTGTCTGCACAGAGACTCCTCGCCAGTCCTTCTCCCAGTTTGCAGCTTTCTCGCTTGTCCTGAAGAAAAATGAAATTTCTGGAGCTGTCTCCCTTGCTCTGCCCCTCTCTCCAGCTCCCCCGCTCCCCAGTGCCGCTGCTCTGGGATGCGGACCCGTTCCAAACAGCCCATCCTTGCTCCCCACTCTCCATCTGCCTCAAATTTGGCTGCTCTCTCCTGTTTTCATCTGCTCTGTGGTTTGTCTCCTCCATCTAATCTTCACTTCCTTGCTCTGGCTCTCACCACCTCCCTCCTCTCCAGCTTGCTGCAGTTCCCTTGCACAGAGCTGTGGAATATCCTGGCTTGGGAGGGGCCCACAAGGATCATCAGCGTCCAGCTCCTGGCCCGGCACACGTCAGCCCCCAGAATCCCACCGTGTGCCATTTTCCCTGCTGATCTCTTCTCATTCCCTCTGATTCTCCCATCCTTTCTGCCTTCTGCTCCCCATTTTATCTCCCTGTTCCCTGGGTGACAGAGCTGCTCCTCTGGCTGTCCCTGTCCCTCTCTGCTCCGCTCTCCCATCCCCATCCTCCATGGGCATGGGTCCAGGGCATGGATCTCCACGTACAGGCAGACCACAGCAGCACCCGCGTGCAGAACTGCTCCCTAAAGCAGCAGACAAACTCTGGGGGCATGGCTGGACCCCAACCCCATGTTCCTGGAGAGGAGCTGAGAGCACAGCTGCCCGGGGCTGTGGCTGGGGAGTCCCCTGGGCTCGTTCTCTGACTGGGAGCCCCTCAGCAGTTGTGGAAAAGGGAGATGGAGTTTCACCAGACCAGCAGAAACCAGAGGGAAGAGGGAGGAGGAAGAGGAGGAGAAGAGGGCGTTTAATCCTGTGCATGGCAGGATGGGCAGTGGGAAGGCCATCGCATTCCTTCCACGCTGCTCTGGAAATGAGCAGGAGGCGAGAAGTGACAGGGAGAGAGGTCTCATTCCAGCTGACGTGACCTGGTTATTGGGAAGTTCCAACAGCTTCTGTCCAGCTTTCCATTTCCATCTTCTTCCCCCAAGAAGCACCTGCTGGGGAAGGTCTCTGAGCTCTCTCTGATGTTTTTGTGGTTGTTGTGTTTGTGTCTCAGCCTTCCGAGGCTGCAGCTGTGCTCGGTGCCAGCCGGGGCGCTGAGTGTGGAGCGGGTCTGTTCCCAGACCGGCCCCTGCCCCAACCTGCGTGCGGTGTCTGGAGCAGGGCAGGTGTGAGAGATGAGGGCTGTCACCTCCCCCGCGTGTGGCAGCCGGGGAAGGGCGAGCGCCCAAGGTCAGCCGAGTGTGCACCAGAGCCAGAGATCTGAATCCCAGCTATGGGAGTGATCTGGAGCCCGGAAGAGCACACTGGGGTGTGCAACTAAAACCAAAATAGCACTGCCCATGGGTGGCTGCATGGTCTCATCTTTTACCTCTGTTCTCACAGTGTGTGTCTGCACAGAAAGGTGAATTTCCTTCTGCTGGGTGTTTTGGGGCGAGGCTGGAGCTGTCCCTGCCCCTCCTGCAGCACGGACACGCTCCCAGCGGGCAGCTCCGTGGGGAATGTGGAGCTGGGCACCCCGGGGCTGTTGGCTGAAGGTCGAGCAGGAGCACAGGGACGGCTGTGCTGGTGTTGGGGGAGCTCACAGGGAGCAGGGAAATGCCTTCCTGCCGTGCCTGTGGCTCTGGGGAGAGCAGAGCCTGCTCCTTCCCCGGGGATAATTGGGGTCAGTCACGGGCACGGGAGGAGCTGGAGCTCGGTGTGGGTCAGTGGGACGGGCGCGTGGGCTTCCACGGAGCTGCCAGCGGGCACCGGGGCTCCGAAAATGGGGAAAAAACCTTCCAAAATACGTGTTTTATGGCTGCCTTTCTTTTGTCTCCGTGGATTGCTGCCGCTGTGGGCGAGGGGCCCTTTCAGGCAGGCTCCTGCTGCTCTGCACTGAGGCCAGATGAAGAACAAGTGGGTTTGTGTTTATTTGCTGCCCCTTGCTAAGGCACTTTCCTGGGGGTGGCAGGAGCAGGGGGCAGAAGGTGGCGGGTGGGAAGCACAGAGGTGAGTTTTGTCACCTGCAGCCAGCACCGGGTCCCCGCTGTGGGGCTGGAGAGGAGGGGGCAGAGCTGGAATGGGGGTCAGGAGGATGCAGAGGCGCCTCTGCAGCCCGGTCAGGGAGAGCCTGGGGACAGAGGGACAGTGCCACACGCAGATAGGCAGTGCTGTGGTCAGGGACCGTCCTCCAGCCTTCTCCTTGACACCCGTGGGGCCAGGCTGTGGGCAGTGAGGGGAAGGGGACGTCCCCATCCGTGTGGGAGCAGCTTTGTGCCCTGGGCTGCCCCAGGGCTGGCAGGTGGGGCCCAGGAGGGAGCAGCAGTTTCGGGGTGCTGTGGGGAGCGCTGCTGCTGCCCCGGGGTGGGTCGGGGGCTCGGGTCCTCCCCAGCCCCCCGGCTCCGTCCAGGCCTGGGGAGGGCAGGCAGGGAGGGGTGCACGTCCAGAACCAGCTTTTCCTCCTTCTCCCCCTGCTCCCGTCAGCTGCCAGCTCAGATATGTGAAGCTCATTTGTTCTCCTGCCTCCCTCCCACCCCTCAAACCACCTCTGGGTTCTCCGTGCCTGGCTCTGTCTCTGGTTTTGGTGTTTCAGACAGGCAGATGGTGGCCGGGCTGTCTCCCTGTATATCAGTGCCTGTTCCCCACGCAGCGCTGCCCAGGGACACCCGGGTTCAGAGGCTGAGACCTCCCCTCCTTTTCCCCACCCCTGCATCTCCCCAGCCTTGCTGCTGCACAGCCTCTCAGCCTGCTGTGTCACCTGTGTGTCAGCAGGGAGATGTGGGGTGGTTCTCACACCACTGTGCCCCAAGAACTTCTCCCGCTCTGGTGTCACACGGCAGAGGGAAGGAGGAGAGGGGAGAGGAGACATGTGCAGGGGAATCTCTCCCTTCCCTGCAGTCCGTGGCAGCTCTCCAGCCTGGCTTGTTGCTTTTGGGAAGCGCGTGGGCGGTGGGCAGGAGTGAAAGCTTCGTTTGACTTGATGGCTTTCCATTAAGCTGTGGAGCAGGATCACAGGTACACAGCAGCCATCCGGTCCTTTCAACCTTCCCTCTGGAGACCCAGACCCCGCAGGAAGCCTCTTGTCGTAGGAAAATTCTTTTAAGCTCCAGATTTTTTCCATTCCTGTTTTGATACCGCACAAAAAATAGGTTTTCCTACTTTGCAAGCGGAGAAAGGGGGAAAAATTATCCCCGTGACCACTGGACTGATGGAACTCAGACTCAGCCTTTCCAAACCTGACTTGTTCTGAGCTATCCATGAGGGGAGGTTGGTGAAGTGATATAAAATCCCCTGAACTGTCAGTATGTTGTCTGGGAAATGTGTTTCTTTGATTTTTATTTATTCATTTAAAGCCGTGGTCCTGCAATCTTGGCAGACGAGGGGAAGCACCTCTGGCCCTCTGGGCGGGCTGGTGGTGCTGCCCAGGGCACCTCGTCCCTGCCTCTGGAGGCCTCCAGAGCCATCAGCAGAGCTGGAGGCCGAGCCCGTGCTTCCCTTGGAGCTGGGCCTGGCGTGCAGGGCTGGGGCAGCCCCAGGATCAGCTCCAGTTTGGGGTTTGGGCTCCTGGGGTCGCCAGCCCCGCGCCCGCGGCGGCACCGGCTGCTCCCGAGGGGAGGGGGCTGTGAGAGCTGGCGTGGGCTGGTGACAAGGGTGGTGACAAGGGCTGCAGGGACTGGGGTGCAGAGGTGGAGGCACCGGGGGGAGGAATCAGCTCTGCAGCTCAGAGGCTTGGGCAATTTTCAAATCGACGATTTAGCTCCGGTTTTCACCCGTTTCCCAAGTGAGTAGTCAGATCTAAGAGGTTGGGTGGTGGGGATTTTCGTTTGGCTGGCTGTGCCAGTCCCTCGCAGGCGGCTGGGAGCTGCAGGGAGCTCAGGAACAGCCCCGAGCACAGACAGCTCAGCCTCCCCATCACCCACCCCGCGGTGACACAGGACCCCAGAAAGGGGTGCTGGGCAATGACTCCAAATCCCCTGGTTTTTGGAGCACCATCCCTTTCTTCAGGACGGAAATAGAACCTTGTTTTTCTCCTCGGCTGAGCTCTCATCATACAGCCTGCACCCATTTAAATGCATACGTGACATTAAGGTTTATTAGGGGCTTTTATTTTAGGAAATGAACTTGCATCAATAAAGTGTTCTTAAAAGCCCTGGATGTTTTAGCTGTACCTTCAGAATTGACTTCGGCAAACTCTTCAGATATCGAGCGGAGGTGAAGGCAGGAAGGAAGTCAGGGGCAGAGTGAGCATTTATATTTTAGCCTGGAGCAAAGTTTGGGTTTTACCTTTCTCGGATGGAAGACAGATCCCCCAGTGCCAGTTCCTCCAGTGGGACTTGCTTGATAACCTTTAGCTGTAACATTGCAAAGAAGACTCTGACCTCTAAATATAGATTTGGATATTTATAAATGTGGTGCTTTGTACACACAGCATTCGGTGGGACATAAACAGCTCCAGCAAATTGTATTTACCTCCAGCATGGAAACAAATGCTTGATTGCATCACATGAGCTTGCTCAGTGCCTTTTATTTATACACTGGTGGCCACGCCAGGCAAGGAAGGGGAGAAGGCTTCCTTTTGTCTTTCGACCCCTAAAAGACCCTGGGGACTTCTCCCCAGCTTCCATTTGCCCTCCTGTCGAGCCCTGTGGGAGGCTGTTTGCATCTTATTTTCCAGGCTCTTGGGTATGAACAGACACATGCACACATTTCAGAGTCACGTGCTCGGCTTTTCTCAAGAAAACAGACGGCAACTTTATGATCTGAGTGATTTTATTTGAACACAGCTGTGGCCCTGTGATTTAAATATTTCAATAAATTTTAAACTAACTAGATGAGAGGAAACTGTGCAAGGAAAGCAGGTTAGAGCACGGAAGGAGGATTCCCAGCGGGTGGGGGCAATGTGGGCTCTGCACAAACGCTCCTGGCCTCGGCTTCCTCTCGTGAGCAGCCCTCGGCACCATCCTTGGCCAGAAAGCCCAGCCCAGCCTCTGCTCCGAGGGCAGGGGGATGCGGATGGAGATCAGAGGAGGGGCCGAGGGACAGGTGCTGTGAGCTCAGGGTGGCTCTGTGAGCCCGGGCTGGCTCCAGCACAGCCCCAGACCCTGTGTGTGTGTGCTCGGGCATCCCTGCACCCTGGGGCTGCTGCCTGCGAGCCGGGCTCGAGGGGCTGGGGCTCCTTCCTGGGGCAGCAGCAATTCCCTGTTCCTGTGGGGAGCCTGGTGCTGGGCAGAGGGGGAGGGCAGCTGCAGGAGCAGCCCGGGCTCTGCTCTGGGGTTTGGCAGCCGGGGTGCTGGGAGCTGGTGGCAGCTCTGGCTCGTGGCTGTGTCCCCTCGGGCTGCCTGCTCCAGGGCATCCCTGCAGAGGTACCCCTGGGGGCCACGGGCAGGGCTGGCAGCTGAGAGCAGAGGTGCCACCAGCCAAGGGGATTTCACATCAGCCTCCTCCACACCACTGTCCTCAGGATCTCTGTGTGCCAAGCCCTGCTCCATCTAGTCCATGGTCCCTCTCCCACCTGCTCCCCTTCCTTGGCTGTATTTCTGTAAATCTCCCCTGTTCCTTGGTGTTTTGGTCATCTCCAAGGAGCTGGGAAGTGCAATTCACTGTTTCTAAGTGTTGTTTTCAGCTCTACCAGCTTTTGGTGATGCTCATTAGATGGGTTTTGCAAGGGCAATTTCCCCTGTACAAAGCAATTTAAAAGTCCACTTTTCAGGAGTAAAAGAGGCTTTGCAACATTGAAATCTCTTTGTAGGATCAGGCCCTTAATCATTTTCTGCTGGAGCTGCTTCATATGTAAAGTGGAGGTAAAGGCTGCTGTGAAAAAGGCCACGAGGTTTAATTTCAACTGGGATCATTAAGAATAGCAGCAACAACGCTACTGTTAATTACAAACCATGTTTATTAGGGTTTGTCTTTGTCACTGCCAATGATGATATTTCTCTTTTGTCCCGAAGGTCCCCCTGTGTTCATTAAGAAGCCCGTGGACCAGATCGGGGTGTCGGGAGGGGTGGCCTCCTTCGTGTGCCAAGCCACGGGAGACCCAAAGCCAAGGGTCACCTGGAACAAGAAAGGGAAGAAAGTGAACTCTCAGAGGTTCGAGGTGAGAGAGGTGCTTCGAATCTGGTGTCTGTGTGAAGAGAGAGACTGACACAAAGCAGCCCCTGCTCCTCTTTGGCCACTCTCAGACCTGATAATAAAGGGAAATTTGGGAGGGGAGGAGTTTTAACAGCAGGAGGAGTGAAATGCAAGCTCTTGGCCATGTCAACAGCTGGGTTTGTTCCAAAGCAAGAGGGATCTTGGCTCAATTATGTTATTGAAGTTTTTTATTTTGTTTTGGTGAGTTTTTTCCCTTCCTGGGGTATAATATGACTTCCTGCTTTCCTAAGAAACCCCAGCTAAGCTGGTGGTACTTCAGCTCTGTAAATGTAGCTTTCATACCCATCCATGGCTCAGCATTTTAATCCTGGGACGGTCTGGAGTAAACATTGCAGTTGTTGGCAACCAGACCCGAGCCACTGGCATTGTTTAGACAGAAATGAGAGTGGAGGAGCAGGGGCTGGGAGGTCATCCTGTGGAATTTGCTGCGGGACTCAGCCCTGCCAGGCAGCTGTGTGCTGAGAGGGGCTGTGTGGTGTCAGCTGCCCCTGCAGATGGAGGAGCAAGGCAGGGGTTCATTTTTATTTTGTTTTTCTTTGGTCTGTTTCGTCCTCCTCTGTCCCAGTTGTGCTCTGAGCACCCACCCCTCACCCCGTCCCTGTGGCTGTTCTCCAGAGCCTCTGAGGTGCACTCTGTGGGTTTGGGGGGTCAGGGGTGGCTGGCAGGGCTGGGCTGTGACAGCTCTGTCACCTGGGGTCGGTGGAGAGCCAGGCTGACCGTGCTGGGGCCTGTGGGGCTGAGGGGCAGCTGCTGAGGGTTTGCAGTGGGTGTGTGCTGTGCCTGGGGTCTCTGTAGGGGCAGGAATGAAGCCTTGGAAGCCAAGGACACTTACTGTGTGTGTCTCTTTGCCTCTATCCCCCAGACCATCGAGTTTGATGAAAGTGCAGGTGCTGTGTTGAGGATCCAGCCCCTCCGGACCCCCCGGGACGAGAACATTTACGAGTGTGTTGCTCAGAACCCTCATGGGGAGGTCACTGTCCACGCCAAGCTCACCGTGCTCCGAGGTAAGGACCCCGACCACGGGGGCAGGGGCCCTTCAGCTGGGGGGGAAGGCTGTTCAAAACCCGTGGCTGGGCCACGAGGTCCTGCTGGGGTCGGTTTGGTTTGTTCTGACCTGAAGGATCTGTTTGCAGTTCTTACCCCAGGGAGACACGGCCCTGCTGAGTGAGAAACAGCGGAGACTGCCCCAGCTCAGGAGGCTTGGCTGGGGCTCTGCTGGGGCTCCTTCCATGAATCATCCCATGACTCTTATGATCTTCCTCCCCTCCAAAAATTCCTTCCTGGGTTTGGGAGCAGCACCAGGAGCTCCCCATGGTGCCCACAGAAATGTGGCTCCAGGAAAACCTGCGCTGAGGAATCCCTGGGTGGGCTGGGGCTCGGGTGGTTGTGGACCTGCAGGGGCTCTCACACAGTTGGCAGCAATGCAAACGCTTTTCCTTGTGCAGGACACTTATTGTGCCTTTCTGGGCTTCTCCCCTCTTCCCAGAGGTCCTTTGCTCTGTGCACTCTCCAGGAAAACAATTCCCTTCTCCATTTTGTTCTGGTTCTTTTTTCCACTTGTCCCCGTTACAGAGGATGTTTACATGGATGCCTCCCTCGTGTCATCTGTTTGAAATATGCTCCCTGAACTGGATGTGGGGGAGGGAACACTGTGCTGCTGCTCTGGGTGCCTCTGGATGTTTGCTGTTATTACCCTGGAGATCCCCAAAGTCCCTGTGAGAAGTGCTGAGCAGGGCTGGGTGCTGAACCTGACCCGTTGTGGGGTTTGGAGCACCCGTCAGTGCTGTTCTCTGTTCAAAGCACGGGCAGTGCAGGTGATCCTGGCAGGAGTGGGCTGGTGGATCCCTGCCTGAGAGCTCCCGAGGGAATTCAGCGTGGCTGTGGGTGAAGCCATGGGGCTGTGAGCAGCACTGGCAGTACAAGCCCTTCTCTCTGCAGTGAGCATGGCTAACAACAACTTCAGGAGCTCCAGGCAGGAGCCCCCCAGGGCCGAGGGGTAGCTCTGCCTATGGCCCAGTTGCTTTTCCTTCAGCACTTGCAGCGTTCCCTCCAGGAGCAGCTTAAATCCTTTTGTTTGAGCAGGCAGCGAGCACGTCCTTCATGGTGCAGAGCAAAATCAGAGTGTGACTTCCCAAGGTGCAGCAGGGAATTAGCACCAGGCAGGAAGGGCACAAGGCAAAGCCCCCGAGCTCCCTTTTCAGCTGGGAATGTCCCTGCTGTGGGCTCTGAGCTGTCAGGATTTTGGCTGCCTGGCAGCGCGGGGGCCCGTGGTCCAGTCATGCCTGGCAGATTTGTGTAGGTGACTTAGATCTGTGCAGCTCCTGTGCCTGGCATGGCATTTAACCTTCTGTTGGAGAAGCGTGGTGGGATGGAGCTGTCAGGAGCTTGGAACAGTGCAGTGTGACAGGAGTGTGTCTAACTGTGGTTATCCCGGAGGGAGGGAGCCTTGTTCTTCACACTTATTCCCATGGATTCCTCTGGAGCTGTGACAGTTTGGGAGAAGGGCCCTGCAGTCACATTCAAAGTCTGTAGCCCTTGAATTCAGCTGCCAGCAGGGGCAGGGACAGGGGCAGGTTGTGCTGCAGGTGCCCTCAGTGGTGTTAGGGCACTGTGCACAGGGGTGAGCTGCAGGGTGTGGGATCCCTGCATCTCTGAGGCACCGAGGCTGGAAAGGCCTCCAAGGTCACCAGCCTTGGACCCGTCCCCACCTTGTCCCCAGCCCAGAGCACTCAGTGCCATGCCCAGTTGTTCCTTGGACACTTTCGGGGATGGGGACTCCAGACCTCCCTGGGCAGCCCCTCCCGATGCCTGACCACCCTTTCTGTGAAGAAATTCCTCCTGAGGTGCAGCCTGAGCCTCCCCTGGCACAGCTGGGGCCGGTTCCTGCTCCTGTCTCTGGCTGCCTGGAGCAGAGCCCGGCCCCAGCCTGGCCACAGCCACCTGCCAGGGAGCTGCAGAGACTGAAACAGGAGTGAACGGAGCTCGGGGACCCTCCTGAGGGACCAGGGCTTTCTGCACGTGTCTTTGTGCAGCTCTTCTTCTGGGATCAGCATCACCCACGTCAGCCAGAGGCACTGACAGCACAGGGGCTGCCTGACTGATCCCCCTTGCTGCTCCCACCGGGTGTTCTGGCTGTGGCCGGGCTCTCTCGGCTCCCCGGCTCTCTTTGCTGCTGGGACCTGGTGTGGAGCCCCCGGGAGCACTGGGGGCACCCGTGCATGGAGCTGGAGGGGGCAGGGGTCACCTGCAGGGTGAAGAGCACCAGGAAGCTGTTGTGCAGCGTGTCCTCCCCTTCCCTGCTCAGCTGGAGTGACTCCATCCTCCAGCATTCCTGAGCTCTCACACTGCAGTTTGTCTCCTCTTTATCTGTGTTTTTAAGTGCTGGGAGAGTTAAAAGCACCGAGCCAAATGCACTGATCTGCACGATGACAAAGTGAGCATGTTGGCATCTACTCCTCTCCCGTTCCTCCCCTCTTCTGCACTCACCCACTCTCCTGTTTGTCTTTTCTCTCCCTCTCAGCCTCCTCCTCCTCTGTCTCTGCTCTCACTTGCAGAGCTGGTGCTGAGCAGAGCGAGGGGGCTGCTCCTCAGCCTGCAGAGGGCTGGGAGCTGTCGTTTGCAGAACCTGTCACCTCGGCACGCTGGGGAGTGGGGACCTGGCCCAGCTGCTGCCAGCTGCACGGGGCTCTGGGGAGGTGGGCAGCCTGTGCTGCTGTCATCCCAGCCATGCCTGGTGTGCTGCATGCACCAGCACTGCAGCACTTCCTCAGCACCAGCGCGGCCTCCAAACAGCAAATAACACGGAAAATATTGCCCTTTTCAGGAGAGAAAACAGTACATTCTTCCCCACAAGTTGCAGCTGCTGAAGGGATTGAGCCTAAACCCCTCTTGCTTATGCACATGATTACTCCTGGATCAGACCCTGGTAGAAACCCACATGCCTTCACTTAAAAACAGGAAACTGCAGGAGAGGAAACCTCTGGGAGCTTCTGAGAAGCAGAGCTGTGATGGACACTGTTCAACTCACACAGTCCCTTCACACCAGCTCTGCTTGTTTGTCCTTCCTGCTCTGCTTCTCCAGGGACCCCGCTTTGGTCGGGCTGTGGAGACTGGCTGTCCTTCCCACAGCTGGCTAGACAGAGTGCCTGCAAGCCTGACTCCCGCAGAGCTCAAAGAAAAAGGAAGAAAGTGGATTTGGGAAGCATTTTCCAGTTGTTTCTGACTCCAGCTGCTGTTGATTTTCATTGTAACTCAGGCAGGAAGGAGGTGGTTGGCACAGGAGCCCCCACTCCCAGGTGGTGGAGATTCTCCAAGCTCCCCACTCCCAAGAAGGATATTTCTGGCTGTATCTGTATCTCTTGGGATAGATGGAGACAGAGAGAGGCTGTGGGCTCCCCATCCCTGGCAGTGCCCAGGGCCAGGCTGGACGGGGCTTGGAGCACCCTGGGACAGTGGAAGGTGCCCTGCCTGTGGCAGGGGTGGGGTGAGATGGGCTTTAGGGTCCCTTCTGCCCCAAACCACTCTGGGATTCTATCTGTGTCTGTACCTACATTTATATCTCTATCATCTCTGTCCATAGTATGATGATTATTAGTATTTCCTGTGTGCAGATTTTCCTTTCCCCCCGCTTGCTGGGCAGCCTGAGAGAGGCTCTGGTGCAGTGAGGGCTCGTCCTGTGCTGCCAGGGCTGGGTGGGCTCGGGGCCAGGGCTCCTGCTCTGGGGGAGCTGATGGAGGAGCCCTGCAGAGGTGGCTCCTGAGAGTCCTTGGTGAGTGCAGCACGAACAGCAGGGACAGGGCAGCCCTGGCTGTGTCCTGGGCCAGCCCTGGCTGTGTCCTGGGCCAGCCCTGGCTGTGTCCTGGGCCAGCCCTGGCTGCCTCCTGGGCCCTGCTCCCTGCCCAGCCCTGGGAGAGGGGCTGTGGGACAGGCTGGGTCTGGGGCTCCCTCCTGGAGCTGGCACTGCCACGGACAGACCTGCACAGCTTCCAGGGGTTCCCAGACATTTCTTCAACAATTCCAGCCTGGAGTTTCCCTCACACATTTCCTACTCCAAGAGCACATCTGGTGTGGGCATGTGTAAGGTTCTAGCAAGATCCCTGCTGTTTTGTTGGTTTTTTTGTAATTGTTGGCTTTAAATCACAAAAGGTAAACAAGAAGCAGCTCTGGATGCTCGGCAGAGAATCCCATGGGAGCACGTGGGAAGGGAAGCTGCCCCTCTGAAATGTTAGCTTGCCATTTGGAAAATTCCTGGCAGTCTTTCTTCAAACTTGACTTGTTCTGCTTTTCTTGTAGTGACCTGAAAATTGGGTGACATTGACAGCAGATTAATTCTGTAGCTTCTGAATAACATCAAAGTAATTTTGACTCAGATGCCTGTAGAGGAAGGGTACGTAGGGACACAGTGGAGGGAACAGAGGCATTACCTGCACTGTTTTGGGGTCCAGCACACATATCCAAGGGTGCATTTATTGCCTGGAAGCCCACAAATTTTAATAACATTGTTGGGCTATTACTGTTTTCATAGTGAAACCTTGAGCTCCAAATGGAACCAGCAGACAGAGACATTACTGAGACTCCTCCCTGCATTAAAATTGTCTTTGGCTGGGCAATAACAAAGAACTGAGGCACAGGTACAGACATGGCTGGAAATAACTTGTTGATGTAATTTCACAAGGCACATAGTGCCAGGATACCTGGGGAGAGGGCAGCTCGAAGCGTTCATCAACATAATGAGAGGAACGGGGATGGGTTCAGGAGTGCTGGATTTTGATTTTGATCCTGATTAAAACTTGTGTCACTCGAGCTGCTCCATCTCTGTGTTCCTGCTCCTTCCACCCTGAATGAGGGCAGGCGACTGTAGGGGCCAGCCAGCATCCATATCTCCAGAGGAGGGTGAAAAATCCCTCCTCCTCTTCCCTTCAGAGCATCCTCGTGGCTTTCTGCTCCGGCTCCATGGCACGTCTGCTCACGCTCACACCTTCCTCCTCCTCTAAATTATTAAACAACTGTGCACACCCTGCGGGAAAAAGCAGCAGCAACACCCGCTTTATCTTCCTTAATCATCCTCATTTCCAGCACAGCTAATTAGCTAAACCTTCCAGAGTGGCAGGGGGACAGAGCACCCCTGTCCCCTCGCTGTGTGTGGCAGCCTGAGCTGGGTCCGGGCACATCCCCGGGCACGGAGCGTGTCCCCGGGTGGGATTTGTTATAAATGAGGGCTGAAGTGCCTCTTGCTCTTCCCCTGCCTCTCTCCATCCCTCCTCCCCTGTTCTTCTCACCCTGCTTTGCTCAGGGAGGCCTTGGGGTGATGCAGCAGCTCGGGGGGGCCGTGAGGAGCTGGGGCTCGGTCAGGGATGAGCGAGGTGTTGGGATGCTCCCTTCCCACGGCAGCTGCACCTCAGGAGGAGCTTTGCCCGCGTGAGCCAGCACGATTCCAGCAGCAGCAGCTGCCCAGATGTGCCCTTGAAGCATCTCCAGCTTGTGTCTGGCTCTCCTGTGCCTGCCGTTGCCTGAGCTGCTTTCAGAAGAGAATTCACAACCCGAACCATTCCGTGTTCATTCGGGAGCAGGTCCGGGGGTGTTTGGGGTGGATGGGAGGGTGGCAGGGCACGTGCCCGCGTGTCCCGTGGGGGTTGCAGCGTGGCTGTGGTTGCACAGCTGCAGGGAACCCCGACACTGGGGACAGAGGCAGTTCTGCCTCCCTGGCAGGAAGGAAATGTGAGCACTTGACTCGGAGCAGTCTGTGATGCTCAGAGATGCTTCCTCCGCTGATCTGATCCCCAAATCTGATCACGCCTCTCGTCGCAGTTGTTTTAATTAAACTCAGAGGAATTCTGCACATTGTGCTGCAAGATTAACATTTTTGTTTAATTAGAAACACTCAGTAATAATGGTTGTAGCCGGCCTCCCCCAGCACACACGCACACACACACGTGTGCACACACACCCCGCCGGGCACGGGGCTGTTCCCTCTGAGGATGGGCAGGGGCTGGGGCTGGAGGCAGGAGCAGCAGCGGTGCCAGGGAGCGGGATGAAGGCAGGAGCAGCAGTGATGTCATCTGCAGCCAATGCGGCTCCTGCCGCTCCCAGGCTGCTGAGAGAGGAG
>VYXC01009376.1:44157-102173 GCA_013397175.1 Platysteira castanea | reverse complement strand
GCCTGGCATCGCTCCCGGGGGCTGGGGGGCTGCAGGGGCACACGGTTTGGGGGGTCCTGCAGTGCCCCAGCACAGCCCAGGGAGCTCAGAGGGCTGAGTCAGACCCTAGGTAAAGATGTCTGTGAACAGCTCCAATTTAGGATACAAAATTCTGCTTTAGAGGTGCTTCAGATGCACCAACACAGCTTTAAACTGAAAGAGTGCAGGTTTACATTAGATACCAGGAGGGAATCCCTCCCTGTGAGGGTGAGGAGGCCCTGGCACAGGTGCCCAGAGCAGCTGTGGCTGCCCCTGGATCCCTGGCAGTGCCCAAGGCCAGGCTGGATGGGGCTGGGAGCACCCTGGGGACAGTGGAAGGTGTCCCTGCCCATGGCAGGGGTGGCACTGGGTGGGCTCTGAGGTCCCCAGCCTAAACCAGTCTGGGATTCTGTGAAAAGGCACCCACCATGGCAAGGCCACTGGGTTTCTCCCTTGTCCCACTGTCTCTGGGTCTTGCCAAATGTATTTGGCTCCACTCTCCCTTATCCATCATGTGCCAGCCTTAGGGAACGAGCTCTGGGCGTGTTTGCAGTTGGCAGGGTGGTTCCCAGCCAAGGCCAGGCTTTCCAGCCCCAGCCCAGTGCCACTCTGAGAGCTCCCACCAGTGCCAGCAGGGGGCTGGTTGTGATGGATGTTCGTGTATGAAGAATCCCACCTTTTTTTAATTCTCTGCATGATTTCCCTTCTGTTCCCTCACCTGCTTTTGGGTTGGTCTCTTCTCCCAGGTAACAAGTGATAGGACAAGGGGAAATGGCCTCGAGTTGCTCCAGTTTGTTCAGGTTGGATATCAGGAAAAATTTCTTGACTGAAAGAGAAATAAACATGGAACAGACTGTCTGGGGCAGGGGTGGAGTCACCATCCCTGGACGTGTTCAGAAAATAAGTCGATATGGCACTGGACGTGGTTTAGTGGGCAGGTGGACCTGGGAGGTCTGTTCCAACCTTAAGGATTCTCTAATTCTATTCTGCTGTTCCCCAAAAGGTTATAAAATATTGCATTTCAATGTAGAATCTTGTGGGGCATTGAACAGCCACACAACAGACGTGCTGGTGGATGTTCCTGCGTGGTGTTTGCCATCGGGGCCCCGCGGTGTTTGCAGTGGCATCGCAGGGGCAGCGTCTGCCCAGTGCTCCCCTTGGGGCATCCCACGGAACCCCGGCACCCCTTTAACCCCTTCCTTCCCCCTCCTGTCACCCGCAGAGGACCAGTTGCCTCCCGGCTTCCCCAACATCGACATGGGGCCGCAGCTGAAGGTGGTGGAGCGCACGCGCACGGCCACGATGCTCTGCGCCGCCAGCGGCAACCCCGACCCCGAGATCACCTGGTTCAAGGATTTCCTGCCCGTGGACCCCAGTGCCAGCAACGGCAGGATAAAACAGCTGAGATCAGGTAAGGTCTGGGGGTGAGGCCGGAGGAGTTGGGAGCAAACAGAGGTGTGAGGAGGCTGCTCAGGGGGTCCTGAAGCAGAGGAGAGGGCTGAGAGATGCAGGCCCCGCTGCTGTGGGTTGGGGCATTTGAGGTTTTTTGGTTTTGGCACCAAGAGTGGTTGGAGTATCTTCCACTTGGAGCCCTCCTGCTCTGCTGCCCAGTTGGCATGAAGGGAATGACAACAGGGAAGCTGGTGCCCATCCAGACAAGGAGTTCCCTGGATCCTGGTGCTCGTGAGCTCAGGGGAAGCCGGGGCCTGGATGGGGGCTGAGGGTTTGCTCCTCAGAGCAAGGACTGGCAAAGGAAAGAAGAACCACTCTGGCAGACACAGCTTTTCAGGCCACACACCCCTGGTGCAGGGTCCATGCCCAGGCAGCCTCTTGCTGTCAAACCTGGGGGTGCAAACGGAGCTCTGGAAGCTGGTGAGGAGCAGCTCCTGCAGGATGCCCCCAGCCCCACGTCCCTGCAGCCAGCGCTGGAGACCCCAGGAGTGTTCTGGAGTGACCCTCGGAGCTCTGCCCAGGAGTCCATCACCACCAACAGATGTACCCCAGCTCCGTGGCTCTTGTCAGTTTTCCATCTTTCCCCATCTGCTTGTCCATCTGTCTCCAGTGTTTGTTTTCTGTTTGCTGTTTTGTGTGTGTGGCAACGTGACATCTCTTAATATTCACGTTTCAGGAGCTGTTCCTGTACTTGTTAAATCTGCCAGTTCTCTGTGTGAGAGTGTGTGCAAGGAGGGCATAGGTGGATTTATTTTTGAGTACTACTGATAAAACACTTCCATTGGTAGCTGCAAAAATGAAACAAGCTTTGCAAGTTCTACCTTTTGACAAAAGCTAACCCAAGAAATAATCCTTTTCACAAACTGCTTGGGCTGGCTGCTTTGACCCAGCCGAGAGAAAAGGTGTCCATGGTTCATTTTTAAGTATTTTTGGCAAAAGAAAGGCATTGTTGTAGGCAAGGGGAAAGCAGAGGCTTTGGTGAGGCAGCTGGAGTTGCTTCGTTCCTATCAGACCTTGCACAGGCTCTCCAGCCAAGTGGTAACCAACTGCTCCTGCCCAGATCTCTGCTGGCCCTGCAGAAACGGGTCCTGGCTCTGTCCTGCTGGGGCTGGACAGCAAGGCAGGGAAGCACCTGGTTTTTCTCTTGCTTGTTTGGCACAGATTCTGCATGAAGATTTTTAGTTCTACAGGCCACCAGTGGAAAAGCTTCAGCATAGCTCCAGTTTAATGTAGCTTTTACACACCTGCATAAATGCCTCCTTGTTCAGTGAAGCAAAGTTACAAGCAGATCCTTAAGCTGCTTTGTTGAATTAGAATGGCTTGTTGAATCCCACGAACGCAGATGAGATTGACCTCCCTGTTTTATCATAACAGCTGAGGCAAATGCAAATAAAAAAAATCACTCAGCATAAATAATGAGAGGTAAACTAGAATTATATCATGCTCTGTGACCGTGATCTGAAGTGTGAGTAATGCACAGGCAGATTATTTTTAATACATTCATCATCTTGCTAGAATGCCTTTACTCTCTAGCTCGGTTTGATCTGGTGTTTTCCTTGAAGCCACCTGAGCGCTGCCGTTTTATTCCAGTGAATTGATTAACCTCAGAGTGAACCCCTGACCCTTCTGATAAACAGAAGATACCTGCTGAGATTTAATCTCATTTACAGCTGCTTTAAATGAGTAAACTGGTGAAACCCTGGAGCATCCCTGTTGTCTCCAGGGCACAAACCTGTTCCCTGTACGTCGGGGAGTGCGGATCCTTGGGCACTCAGGCCTTCCCAGTTCTCCAGCTCCATCTGCTTTCATGGCCTTCCAAAACTTGCGTGTTCTGCCAAGAAAGGCCTGTGAAAGTGCAAAATATCAACCTCAGGGTCACCTGTCGGGTGCCAGCCCTTGTGTCAGTGGGAGGGAGTTGGGGCCGAGCAGAGTCGAGAGAGGCGGTGCCCGCTGGAGCTGCTGCGGTCAGAGCTTAATGCAGTCCTTTCATCTGTCCAGAAAACAAACTTTGCTGCCAGAAGGGTGGCACCAGCACACATCAGGGCACTGGGGGGGCTCCAGGACGCTGGCAGTGGTGGTCAGGGTCTGAATGCTTGGCTGGCAGTACAGACAGACCTCCAGGACCAGGGTCGCTGAGTTCCCGTCACCCCGGAACCCGTTTGGAGCGTGGGGCCTCACTGCGGCCAAGGCACGGCTGGCACCTCAGTAACCAGAGTGGGCTCTCTCTGTCTGGGGTTTCTGCTTCCCCTTCCCACCTCCAGAGAAAATTTCCAAGCAGTTGGGAATCTTTGGATGCTGGGGGGTCTGGGCTGAGTGCAGAGCTCAACTGTCAGAGGAGAGTGGGAGAAGCTCTGCCTGGCTGCTGCTTCCCTTAGACACCACGGACATCTCAGCCGTGGAGATCCAGGCTGGACAGGAGTTTAAGAGGCCTTGGAAAATGGATATTTCTGCTTATCTTGGGACATTTAAAGCAGAAGGCAAAGCCAATGTCCTCTGCTCAGCTGCCATCTAGGGGGGACATGGGAGGCAGCCTTCAGCCACCTTCCTCAGCACTCAAACACTAAAACCTTTTGTGTCTTGTGTGTGTCTTCTGTTTTCTAAATACCTGGCTATAACAAGCTTTTCTTTTCTTTTTTTTTTTCACTTTTTATTTAACATTCAGAGACCTTTGGTAAGTTTGCTCAATTAAAAAAAAATTAAAAATCAAACCAAAAAACCCCAAACCTGCTAATGTGCAGATTTGTAACCCTTGCCCTTTAAACTAATTCCTTTGTAACAGCTTCTTGAGAGGCATGCTCTGCATTTCTTCTACTAACTCTTTCAGTAGGGATGTTCTGCCCTCTAAATTAATTTCTGCAGGGGTATTGCAGGCTACAGAAAAAAAAAGAATAGTAATAATAATTTTAATTAATTTATCTGTATAAAGAGATAACAGCTAAATATGAACCTCCTAACATTGGATAGATATTTTTTTTTTTGGTATCTTAGCAACAGTTGTCCTGGAATTCCCCAATTACACAATAGCTTGTACCCTGGAACTGTGAAAATTGTGTTCACACCTGCAGGAGGTCGTGGAGTTTCACATCTAACGGGGTTATTGGCATTTTGAGGAGGGAGAATCGGGGGTGCAGCATTTCCAAGCTGGGGCTGTAAACGCCAGGCCGGTGGCTGTGCCAGGGCTGGGGGAGCTCCTCTGCAGCCCGGGGAGGCAGGAGCTGCCTGCAGGGCTCTGCCACGGCCCCTGCGTGTGCCAGGCCCCCTTTGTCCCTGGGCATGGTGGAGCTGCAGCTGTCAGCCAGGACCCAGGTTGGGGCTGGCAGGAGCCCCCCCGGCGTGCCTGGAGCAGGAGCTGGGCCGCCCTGGGAGGGGAGCTCAGCACACACACGTGTGCCCATGTGCCTGTGTGCCCGTGTTCCCGTGTGCCCATGTTCCTGTGTTCCCGTGTTCCCATGTTCCTGTGTTCCTGTGTTCCCATGTTCCTGNTCCTCTCCCAGGCTCAGGGGATCCGCGGGCACTCGGCCCGTGGGGAACCAGGGGAGGGGGTGGTGGCAGAGCAGAGCCATCCTCGGTGGCAGAGGGGACACCTGCTCAGGGAATTCTGCCCGGCACCGTCTTGGGCCTGTATAATCCCGAGGCAAGGCCTTTAAGCTGCCTTTTGCCTCTGCTGCTGAACCCCGGGCCGGCCATCTGGGCTCACGCAGCCTCAAAATTTGCCCTAAATAGACAGAGCTGCAGATCCAGGGAGGCTGTGCAAGGCAGGGTGAAAAGTCTGCACGTAGCATCTCAAAACCAGCTTTTCACTCCAGAAGTCAGCACCCAGTGTGAGCTCTTCCTCCTGTAGTCCTGCAGAGCTGGTGCCCTCCCTGTGCCCTGGACCCTGGCAGCCTCGTGCAGGTGCCCATGCCCTGCCCAGGACACCAGGCAAGCTGGTGCTGACTGCAGGTGCCTCCCCTGCAGCCCATACCAAACCCTCCAGCACCTGCCAGAGTTCCTCAGAATAAGGAATTGAGTGGAAATCCTCTTCCAGCCCCCTCCTGCTGCCCCTGTGTTGGGCGTGGAGCTGGTTAGATGTGAAACTCCTGCAGTGAAAATCTCCCATCTGTGCCTGTGCCCCAAAGTGCTGCTCGAGCTCACGGGGACTGCAGTTCTGGTGTGGGGCACCTTCCCAAAGCTGCCCTGGCCCTGCCCGGGGTGCCAGCCAGGCCCGGGAAGCCCGGGTGGCACTGCCTGCTCTCCGGGAGCTGCTGGCAGCCCTGCCCGGGCACTGCTGCTCGCAGGGAGCAGGCAAGGGCACTCCTGCAGGGGCACTCCTGCAGGGGCACTCCTGCAGGGGCACTCCTGCAGTGGCACTCCTGCAGGGGCACTCCTGCAGGGGCACTCCTGCAGTGGCACCAGGAGGGCACGCTGCTGCTGCTGCTGTGCCTGGGCTCGCACAGCTCGGCCTCCCAGCGTGTTCCTGCTGGCAATTAGAGGGAACTTCTGTAGGAAACTGCCAGGCTTAGCCGAGGCCAAAGAAGCTTTTGAGCCATGGGTGATGTTGGGATCTCTTCCCCTCCTCTACCCTCTCCCCATTAGCCTTGTTCCATACTGGTGCCACAGATGGCAGATTTTCACTCCAATTTTGAGACAGAAGGATGTATCAGAGGCTGTTTTTATTTCCACTGAATTGATCTATAACCTTTTGCTGCTTTCTCTCTCTCTCTCTTGCTTTTTAAACCTTCCTGCCACCTCCTGGGTGGGGATCTGCCCAAGCCCACGCTCCCCCACCTCTTCCAAGCGCTGCCTCTCCAACCTTTGTCCTGAGAGCTAACAACCTGCTTCATTAACCTTAGCTAGTTCCTAACCCTAACTAGATGCTAACTTCTCTAGCTAATAACCTAACCTCATAACTGGGAGCTGAGTCTAACTAGAGTCTAATCCCTAACACTGTAACGCCTCTCTTCCCTTAGCTCCTGTGAAAAATAAAGGTGAACTCTAACTAGTATCTCTGTATTTTTACCTTCTATCCTGAGAATGGGGGGTTGAACCGCAGCAGGAGGATGAGCAGGGCTGCAGGATAAGGAGGGAAGGGGTTTTTGGTGATTAAGGCAGAAGATTGGCATGGAGGAGGCTTTGACTCCTGTTCTTGCCTCTGCCACAGACTTCCCTCCGTGACCTTGGGCAAATTGCTTCACCTCTACCTCAGCTGCCCCGTGTGTAAAGCAGGATCATAACTCACCAGGGGACAGGGGAGAGGAGAGGGTGAGAAGCTGATATTTGTCATTTAATGTGCTCCCAGCCCTGGCTGGGCGTGCTGCAGAGTGGCAGCAGTGTCACCATTGCAGAGGAGCTCGAGCATCTCTCCCTGGGAGAGGCAGGACTTGGCACTGCGGGATCTGCCCCGTTCTCAGGATTGGGGTAAAAACCCACCAAGTAAACCCCCCTCTTGGATAAGTTTGGAATGCCACGTGAGCAAAAGGACCTGCCGTGTTTCCCAAGGAAGATGGTTTGGCTGCAGCCTCGGGAGCTCAGATGGGGACAGGGCTTTTACCCCTGGCAGTCACTCCCTCCCACCCCTGAGAGACACCAGGAGGGGCTGGGAAGCAAATAACCCAAGGGAGAGGCAGACGCAGGCAAGTGCAGCAGGGCTGTTGTCCCCACCAGCCCCTCCTCGCTGGCCCTGGCTCCAGAGCTGCTGCAGGAGGTGCCAGGTGGCCCTGTCACCCCTGTGGTGCCCAGATCTGCCCCAGTGCCTGTGCAGAGCCCCGGGGCATGGCCACAGGTCCTGAGCGCTGACCTCCTCACACATCTGTGCCAACAGCTAAAGTTTGGAGCTGGGATTTGCTGGCCAAGGTGGGATCAAACCTGCAGCTTAATGTGATGCACGGTGCCCACGTGTGCCCGTCCTGCCCGGGCTGACACAGCCCTGGTGCCAGCCCTGTCCCCAGCAGGGGTGGAGGCAAACACGGGGTCACCGTGTGTGCAGGAGTGGCAAACAGGAATGTGAGCTGAGAGCCTGAGGGGTTTCTGTACTTTCCTACAACAAAACTGAGCCAGGCTTAAGACTTCTGAAGCCCAGAGCCACGGAGGCTCTGCAAAGAGCTGGCCTGGGCTGCTGGGAAGGGCACCCCTCCTTAAGTACCCCGAGCCCTCTTCAGTGTCCCTGTCATTTGGGACAGACCAAGAAGTTTCCTACTGGGAACTGTCTTCCTTGACTCAGGTCCTTTTCCCACGGGCAGTGCAGGTGTTTGGGGTTTTGCAGCCATTTCACTCATTGTCTTTGTTTCCTTTGCAGAAGGTACACCGATCCGAGGTAAGACACCCCCAGCTCACTCACTCACCCACTCTCCAAACACTTCTCTCCACACAGATCCCGTTTCATTGCCCTGTGCTCAGTACAGATGCGTGTTGTTGTTGTTTTCTTGTCCTGCTTCACCTCTGGATATTTCTTTTTTATACCTGTCTTTATTTTATCTATGGTTATAATGTCCTTTTTTGTTTGCTGGGTGCACTCGGTAATACTGATACTGTTATTCTAATAACGTCTCCGGCTGTGCTGCCTCAGATTTACGGCAGAGTTTTAAGAGCTAATCTCTCCAGGACTATGAAGGACTGAAGTTTATCTCGAGCATTAAATGCTATCAAAGCTTGGTAAATACTTAGGACCTTCTCTTAATTGGTGGAAAGTGCTGCCGAGCTGCTGATGGTGATGAGAGTTTTCCAGTGCCCTGCTCAGGCAGATCTTCATCTCCACGTACTCATTTGTTTGGCTCCAGAGCCTCTTTCCTCTTCCTCCCCACTCTCTTACCCTTAGGTTTCTCTGGGAAAGATCCGTGGTAAGTAGCTTCTGCACTGTCTCTTTAATGGAGTCAAAAATTGACCTGAAGCTGCCTGAAAGGCAGGAGGGATTGGGTGTGCACCCCTTGGAAGACCCTGCTTTGGTTTTATCTCCACTGGCACATTTAAAATTCCATAATTCTCTGCTGGTAAAAGCAACAGGAGGTGCTGTAGGTGAGATTTACGTTTTCACACATCATCTCTGTTGGCTCCTGACAAGTGCTGAAGGCTCCTCACCCTCTTTGCAGCCTCATTTCTGCCTTGACCAGCAGAGCTGCAGTGGGCAGGGAGGGAGGGTGAGTCCCTGTTCCCCTGGGAGAGCTGCCCACTGCAGTCCATGGTTCCCTTCCTGCTCTGGAGTGGGGCTTCATCTCCCCTGGCTGCTCTCAGACCAGTGATGCTCCTGAGCTGCACAGAAAATGTATCTGGAACCAGTGGAAACAACCCACAGATTTGTCCAAATTAACAGAAATTTCTGGGAAAACTCACCAGGCAGCTTTCCACCCGAATGGAGCTCTCCAGCAGCAGAGCTGGAGCTGTAATTCCATATGAAATATGCTCAGCTGGGTGCTCAGTGGGAAGCTCCAGCCAGTTGGGAGTTTAACTCCTGTTGTGCTGAAATACCCGCAGATTCTTTTGGAATGGATTTGGTTTGGTTTGCTGGCTTGGGTGGGGGGTTTGGGGGTTGAATTCTCTCTGTTCTGCCTTTGGGAGCTCCCAGGCACGGGCGATGCTGTGGGGAACTGCACTCTCACCCCATCCCTGTCCCAAACCCTCTCCCAGCCCCACGTCCCCCCACCAGCATCGCTCCCAGCCACGCACACGCAGAGGAACGTGAGCTCTGTGTCCTCCTCTGTGAACACGCTGGTTTTTCCTTCCTGAAAAGGCTGTATCTGCAACCAACAATGATCTCATTTGCACTCCTCTCACTTAAGATTTTATCAATACTATTACACTGAGCTGGAATTGTTTGGTTTTCATATTTAGGTGGGGTTTTTTTCCAGAGATGGGAGCTAAGAGTCTTACCACATGTGAGCTCTGTCCATATCTGTAGTATAATCATGTACTCCTAATACATAAAACATTTGAGAGCCTGTTGAATTATTTATGTAGTATGTATTTTAACTGGAGTTTTGCAGGGATGAAGCCTTCTGAGGTAAATGAGGCAATTTTCTTCCATGTAGTTCCATGCTGCATCTCTCTGCATATTTGCTGACAGGAATCTTTAGTTTGGGCTCTGGGTATATTCTTGTAGCCTGCAATAATACACAAGTTTGAGAAAAGCCTTAATCCTTTCGGCCCAGATGATGTAAACCATGCAGGCAATTTTGAAGTTCCAGTGCAGTATTTACAGGGTTTTCCCTGGGGAATATTTACTATCAGTAAGGTGCTTTTCACAGGGGCTCTTATCTCCCGTAGGCTTCCTGAGGAGCACGTACTGGGCACAAAACAAAGGCAGCAGTGATAGAAATTCCCCAGGCAGTGGGTGACAAAGCCTTTCACTTTTATGGTCACTGCTTCAAATTGAGCAAGGGAAAGTCAACTGCCTGCTGATGGATTTCTGGGGATCACAGTAATATGGATTATTGAGGCCGATTTTGGGAGTTCTGGTGCAGAACGCCTGCATTGCAGAAGCCACAGAACTTGGTGCTTTTGCTGATGAGTTCAGGACAGAGAGCAGCACTCGCTACAGGGGGGGATTCGATTTCCTCGTCCCGCTGGGTCCGTGTGCGGCCCCGGCCCTGAGCTCAGCCGGACCGGGGGCCGGGGGGCTCCGTGTGCGGGACCCGGGGAGGGAGCAGGAGCGGCCGGGGCTNCGGCCGGGGGCAGCGCCGGGGGCACCGGGCGGAGCTCGGGGGGGACCCGGGGCGCCCCGAACCCCTCGGTGCTAGGGCAGGGCTGGGTCACCCACGGCCGAGTCAGGTGTGAGCCCGGCAAGTGCACCCCGAAACCTNGCTTCAAATTGAGCAAGGGAAAGTCAACTGCCTGCTGATGGATTTCTGGGGATCACAGTAATATGGATTATTGAGGCCGATTTTGGGAGTTCTGGTGCAGAACGCCTGCATTGCAGAAGCCACAGAACTTGGTGCTTTTGCTGATGAGTTCAGGACAGAGAGCAGCACTCGCTACAGGGGGGGATTCGATTTCCTCGTCCCGCTGGGTCCGTGTGCGGCCCCGGCCCTGAGCTCAGCCGGACCGGGGGCCGGGGGGCTCCGTGTGCGGGACCCGGGGAGGGAGCGGGAGCGGCCGGGGCTGCGGAGCAGTGATCGATGATGTGTCTGTGCTGCCGTCTCTTGTCCCCGCACAGGTGGGCTGCAGATCGAGAGCAGCGAGGAGACGGACCAGGGCAAGTACGAGTGCGTGGCCAGCAACAGCGCCGGGGTGCGCTACTCGTCCCCCGCGAACCTTTACGTGCGAGGTAGGGAGCGCAGCGGCTCAGCGGCACCCACGCACCCCGGGCTCCCTCCCGGGGCTCGGCGGCACCCACGCACCCCGGGCTCCCTCCCGGGGCTCAGCGGCACCCACGCACCCCGGGGCTCCCTCCCGGGGCTCGGCGGCACCCACGCACCCCGGGGCTCCCTCCCGGCTGCCCGGGCCCCGGCCCGGCCGGGGGCAGCGCCGGGGGCACCGGGCGGAGCTCGGGGGGGACCCGGGGCGCCCCGAACCCCTCGGTGCCAGGGCAGGGCTGGGTCACCCACGGCCGAGTCAGGTGTGAGCCCGGAGAGTGCACCCCGAAACCTGCCAGGTGTGAGCCCGGAGAGTGCACCCCGAAACCTGCCAGGTGTGAGCCCGGAAAGTGCACCCCGAAACCTGCCGGGGCCAGCCTGGGGAGCCCGCGGGGAACGAATCCCTTGGGCTGCAGAGAGGCCAGGGCTCCCCTTTGTCCCGCAGCATCCCTGCTCTCTGGAAGCGGGATGGTTTCAGTTCTGCTGGTGCGGGTGTGAGAGGAGGGGAGCACCCTCTCAGCCCCGCCACGGAGCTCTGTGTCCCTGGGTGCCACCGCACTGCAGCAGGAGGGTGCATCCTCGCTGCTCCCCTGGGTCCCAGCTGCTGTCCCCTCTGCCAGCAGGCGTTGTCACTGGTTCCTTGGGCACGAGCGCTGGGCACAGAGCTGGGGACCCCCGCAGCCACCCCTGCCCCAGGGACAGCCCCTTCACCCCGCAGCAGGGGAACAGATGACAGGGGGATTGGCTTCTGCTCCGTGCCCCCTCGATGTTCTCCCAGCCCGTGGGCCAACAGCCTCTCCGCTTTCTCTCATTTTAATCTCTCTGACCTGTAATATTTTGTGTGTAGCTTTGGTTTAACATCTTTCCACAGTAAAAACCCTTTTGGTAATGAGAGAGCAGGGCTGGTCCTTCTCGCTTTTTTTTTTAAAGAAAAAAAAAGAAAAATACCATTGGGAGGAAAATAGAAAAGTTACATCCCAGCAAACTGTTCCCATTTCCATCCCATCGGCCGAGGAAGCGCCTCCCACCTACACTCACGTTAATCTGCAGTCCAATGCAGAGCCATGCTCCTGTGTGCACTCCTTTCTCTCTCTCTTTCTCTCTCTCTCGTGTCTCACGCTCACTAAATCACATGCACATGGAGAGAAGGCTTTTAATAATTTAATGTTTCCAAGCTAAATTTTTAAATAGCCTTTTGTGGCCAGCTGGAAAATTGCGTTTGAAATTTGCCCTGTCGCCTGGGCCCCAAAATTCTGCTTTTGGGAACGTAAATCTGGAGCCGATACTAATTCAGGGCTGAATCCATTGCAGACAGCTGAGCTGGAATGGTTTGGGTTCTTAAAAAAAAAATTTTAAAGAAACGAAACAGGAAAAATGTGGGGATTTTTCATTATTGTTTTGTTTATAAACTTCCTCTACTTTTCTGGCCACTCGGAAACTCCCCAGGAGACAAAGGCTGTAACACGGTGCTGTCTCCACACCTGGAGGAGAGGGCTGCAGGTGGTAGCCCCGTTCCTCCCCCAGTTAGCCCGTGGGGCCCCGGGCCAGCCTGCAAACCAGCACTACCCTGCCGAGAGAGTGCAGAACACAGCGTGTGCCAGCTCGGCCTGTGGTTTGGGTGTTTTTCATGCTGTTTAGTTCCTTGTTTCTTGTGTGTTAATATCGTGGAAAGGTAACAAATTTCTGAAACGGATTTGCTTTGGTGGGAGGGAGAGTTCATGCACTTTTTTCTTCCCGTTTTTTGTTTTGGAAGAGTCTCGAGCACTCTTGTGTTTCCAATTGACTTGTTTCTCCCGTAACATGCTTGTCTCTATAGACCACCTGGGATAGGAGTTGTAAGTTTGAACATTGCAAGGAAATGGTTTGGTTTGGTTTTGCTTTTCTTTTCCTCCTTCTAATGATTTCTTTTTCCTTACTCGGTCCCGTGGTGGAGTCAGAGTGAGCAGGGCCGGGCGCGGGGCTGGCGGGAGCGCGGGCAGCCCGGGCGGCTCCGCTCCCCTTCTGCAGGAGCAGCGGCACCAGGGCAGGGAGGATCCTGCCCGGGCTCAGCGCCCTGCGGGGCTGGTTCTGAGCCAGGACTGCTCCCAGCCCGGCCGCCCTGCGGAGCTCGGCTGGGCCTCAAGGGATGGGAGGGGGAGCGCTAGGAAGGCAGGAATGAGGGTCGTTACTATCTTCATTTTTTTTCCTTTCTTTTTATTTTGGTTAAGAGAAAAAAAAAAAACAATCAATTTGCAGCTGACAGCCTTGAGAAGGCCTTTTTTTACTCTCTCTGTGTTTCCCCTATTTTTCTCTTCTCCTCATGTCATTGTGTTCCGCATCAAACCCCCTTAACATCCCTCAGAGCTACGAGAAGGTTGGTGTGGTTTTTTTCTTTTTTACTTTCTTTACCCACATTTTTACATTCTTAAGAGAAAAAAAAAATGAAAAAAAATTTAAAAATGAAAAGAGAAAAAGCAAGAAATCTTTAAGATGAGCGAGACCCGCGCGTTCCCGGGTCTCGCGGAGATGAGTTGAGTTGCATTGTGGGCCTCTCTATGCATCCTTTGGTAATGTTGCTGAGTTCTTGCACTTTTTTGTCGTCATGGTTACCTTGCCGTTTGGACATTGGGCCTGATGCATGATAGGAGAATGTAACAATCTTCTTTGCATGCCACTTTTTAAATTAATTATTAATTATTTTTTCGATATATAAATATGTATAGTTTCTTTTTGTTATACAATTCTGGTTTCTTTGAAGTGGATTTACTCTTACTTTCCAAATTTTTTTGTTCTGTTGGGTTTTTTGCTTTCTCTTGATTTCCTGTTTCTGTTTTGATTGGTTATGCTGTGCTGTAGTTTATTCCAAACGCATTGTGAGAAGCCAGTGTTCCTGCCCACCCGGTGGTAACTGAACTCAATCCCTCCAGGAGGAAAGGAGTCACACAGCTCTAACGCCTGTCCATGGAAGCCCTGCTATTTGGGACAAGCCTTTGTTTTGGGGGAGGGAGGGATCTGGGAAGTGGAAAAGATGGTGAGAACCCAGGGGGTCACTCCGAGAGTTAGAGCAGACCCTGGGTCACATTATTGCTGATTTCTTCCTTGAGGAGTGGCTCTTGTTCCACCTCCTGCACACAAAGAGCTGGGAGCTCACTGCTCGCTGCCCAGCTCCCTCCAGTAACACCAGGAGCAGGGGCTGTCAGCCCAGCGTGGCACTGACAGAGAGGTTCCTGCTGTTCCCAAATCCCACGCTGTTCTCTCCTGGAGCACCAGGAGTGCATGGAGAGCCCGTGGCCAGGCAGTGCCCCAGCCCCAGGCAGAGCCTGGCAGGATCCCCGGGAGGAGGTGACCCCTCGTCCTGGGAGGGAAGGGCAGCCTGGCAGCTGCCTCCTGGCTCTGCCTCTCCCATTTTCCTGCTCCCTTCCCTGTGATTTACCCATCACTGCTGGTGCAGGCGCCTGGAAACCCAGCCAGGCACAGCGGAGGTGGAGCCCTCCTCCCTGAAGGAGCGTGGGAAGAGAACTGCAGCTGTGCAGGCACTGGAACCGTGCTGGGGCACATCTGGCAGCTGCAGCTATTGCAAACAGCAATCTGGCCAGTGACATTGGAGCTGGAAACGCCTCTTTTCCCTCTTCTCATGTCCCTGTTTGTCCCCAAGAAGCTCCTGTTGGCTCCCATGTGTGCCCCCCGCGCGGGTGAGGCACATGGGAGGCTGAACAGGGCTGTGCAGTGTGTCGGTGGTACCAGTGGTGCTTGGTGCTTTCCTGTGCAGAACCGAATGCCAGCCCTTCCCCCGGGTATGCCTTTCCCTCTGCCCTCAGTCCTCACCTCTCAATCAGCTACCAAAGGAGTGGCTTTCCTAGGGCACAGGTATTAAAGCTGTGTGATTTTTGAGAAATCCAGTGCAGTATTGACACAGTATCTGTCTCTCTCTTTCTCTCTCTCCCTCTCTCTTTCTCTCTGTCTGTCCTTCTCTTTTTTCTTAAAATGCTGAGATTTCAGTGCTCGGACCCTCAGTGCTGGTATTCTCCCCTCCCCTCCTGAGTCTCCCCCCTCCCCGTAGGTACCAGGACACCACTCCCCAATGCTGCGCTCTGGATAATTCCCTGGGAAGAGTCCAGCTGTGGCTCTTCTGCCTTGGATGCCAACAGTAGCCAGAAAGCATCCCCCAGTCCCAAGGCTCTTTTTAAAAAAAATAAAAGAAAAAAAGCTTATTCTATTTTAAAAAAAACCCCGAAAACAAAAAACAAAACAAAACAAAAAAACCCACCAAGAGAAAAGGAATAGCATTTGAAACAAGGTTTTCCCATCTCACCTCCCTCCTGCCTAGGACTAAAAGGTGATAATCACTCCTAATTACAGGATTTTCCATCATGACTAGGAGTTTGAGTTTCAGGATTTAGGTGCAATTAAAAAGGGATTTATACACCATTATTTTTTATTTGTTTATTTTCTCTTTTATAAAGTATTTCTAACATGGCCAAACTGCACTGCTGCTGCTAAGAATCTCTTGTGATCTGAGAAGGCTTGAAGATTAAATTCTTCCTTAAGAGCCAATAAAAATAATAATAATGATATCAACAGCAATAAACTAAAGCTAAATGGGATGTAATCATGATAGGCTGGAGTGACACCGGGTGAGGAAGCAGAGATTTGCCACCTGGCTAGAAGAGGGTGTGTGGTTTGCTGAAGGTACAGTCTCTGAGCAGCCTGGGGCCGTGGGAGGTGTCCCTGCCATGGCAGGGGGGCACTGGGTGGGCTCTGGGGTCCCTCCCAGCCCAGGGCACTCCGGGGTGGTTCTGTCTCTAACCAGGGACCACGAGGGGCTCGGCCACGGCCCCAGCGAGGGCACGAGTCCCCTCACCCAGGAGCTGTGGCCAGAGCTGGTTTGCCCCTTGGAGACAGAGCACTTTGCAGCTCTCCTCCTCATTTGGGAAGCTGCAGGCGGCCACCTCGATGGCTGTGGTTTGATCCCAGAACCCGGCTGCTGGCTGGGGTGGAGCCCTGTGTGTCAGGAGCTCGTGTGCCCGTGCTGCTCCGTGGCACAGAGGGAGCAGGGCTGAGCCTGTGGGCTGAGCTCAGATCCCCCGAGCGGGCAGAGCTGCTGCTGCTGGCACAGGACACCTTGTCGTGGTTGAGTTCAGCAGAATTCAGAATTTCCCCTTTTTCCCAGAGCGGGGCCCTGCCGGGAGGAACCGAAGGCAGCAGCTGGGATGCTGCAGGGATAATCCTTGCTGCTCTCTGCTCCAGCTTCTCGTGGCCCTGCTCTTTCCCAGCCCAGGGAGCTGTGAATGGCTCAGCAGGCGTTTAAAGCAGCCCAGTGCCTGCTCGGGCCCTGCCTTTGCTGCTGTCACTGTCAGCACAAGCCTCCCCGAGCCAGGTTCTGCAGCCCAGGCCTGCTGAGAACCCTCCCAGTGACTCCCAAGGCTCTCTGGAAAACCTCAGCTCATTGAGGGACCAAAGATGAAACCAGGCCAGGGCAAAGCACGTAAGAGCTGAACCAGTGGAAACCAATTAAAATAAAACCCTCAGAAAGGGCAGGCATAGTGTGCCGAGCACCTCAGGAAATAAAGCTTCAAAACAGATTAAAATGTGACTAATTTAAGCAATAATTTAGCCTGTAGCCTGGGTTAAGTTTGGCTCATGAGTAATTTGACCATCAGACCAGAGCTGCTGGTTGGTTCCAGGTGGAACCATTGCTGAGCTTTTCCCTTTCAATCCCATTTAGAGGTTGAAGGAAATAACTCCACTTGCACTAGAGATTTAACAAATAGCCACAAGGTCAAAACAGTCACTGGTATTTTAAACTGTAGGAATTTTAATACCTTTTTAGACTAGGTTGATAAATTCTTCAATGGAGAAAGAGGGAGGCAGAACCACCACTGGGTTGTACAGCTGCCTCTGCAGTGCCCAGCTTCCAGATGCTAAAATCGAGGGATGGAGAGTTCTGGGATGATTTTTCAGGGTTATTTTAGCACTTCTGTGGGTGGGGGAGCGCCCTGCCCATGTTTGGGGTGTCCTCAGCTCTGAAATTCTAGTTCCAAACCAAACAAATCAAGCAAAAACTTCACTGTGTTTCTGCAGAAGGATTTCTCAAGGGTATCAGGAAATGGAAATGGATACAAAAAGCCACCCCCTAAAAAAAAAAACAACCAAAAAAAATCCAAACTGTGTATATATCTATGTATATACATGACTATCTCTATAGAGGGCACTTTGCAGGAACACTGTGCTGTACTGATCTCGAAATCTCTGCCTGCCTGTGTCTCTTACACCTTTTGCATCGCTGTTCTCTTTGTTTTAGGGGAAAAAATTAGATTACACCTTGTCAAATTAAAATAGCAAAAACTAAAACAGTCAAGTCTGTGTTTAAAATTACGGAGCTGTTTGAAAAACAATTGGATTCTGATGTTTTTCTGTTCAATCCTGTAAAAAACAACAGGAAAAAAAAAAGAAAAAGAATTACGAAAGACCAGAGATGTTCAGCCAGCCTGTTGCTCAGCTAATGTGGTTTTTTAAGTGAAAAATAACAATTATTGGGAAGGTAATGGATTTCCTCCAGACCAAATCCAAGCCTTGGTCTCATTCTTTATTTATCTACCTATCTGCTCATTTATTTGCATTTGCCGTGAAGGAAACGAGGAAGGAATGGCAGGAGGAGGGAAGTTTCTCGTCCTGTGGAGGGGCAGAGGTCGGAAATCCAAACCCCCGAGGCCTCGCCCCGCGGGATGAGCCCGGCACTGGATCGGGAGAGGGAGGGGCAGAGGCGGCTGCACGGACACGCAGGGGCAGGGCCAGACCACGTTTGGGAGGGCAGGACAGGTGTAATCTAAGCTTCACTAATAATGTAGAGGCTGCACATTATTTTGGCACCCTTTCCCCTACCCCTCCTCATTTTGGAGCAAGACGGAATGACTCCTGTCTCCCCAAAATGGCCAATAATGTCCGCCTTCTCACCTCATTTGGAGCAGCAGCTTGCTGAGTGTCAAAATGTTTAATACCATTTGGTTTTGTTTGGTGCTTTCAACCAGTCACTTCACTTTCTTTTGTTTCCTTTTTCAATTAATTTCTTCTTTAAGGTACAAGATGCGTTTCTCTTTGAGTTGGTTTAATGTGAATCGGGGTTTGAAGTGACAGGTTCTTGTCCAGGACATTCTCCTTTCCCCACCTCGCTCCTCCTCCAACATCTTTTCTCTCTGAGGGAATCTGGAAGGGGCTTTAAAAGAGCAGCTGGTGGCTTTGCTCAGCATGAACTGCTTGGTTGGTCCTCAGGTTTCTCTCATTAGCAGCACCATGGGAACACATTTTAAGGATGGATTCTGGTGTTGCAAAAGTCAACCCTGGATCTCCCAGTGTCTCTTCCAATCAGGTCTGTAAATGTTGCAAAAACACCTCTCACCTTGTGGCCCCCGAGCGGTGCTGGTGGGGAACCTGAGCCGTGCTGATTGGGACCAAAAAAGCCAAAAATGCCACTCACAGAACACAAACTGGGTCAACCTCTGCCTCCGTGAGCAGCAACAAAACCAATTGGCTTCCCAAGGGTGTGAAAAGTTATAGATCTGTTCTGTTTCTAAAAAAGAGCACAATTTGGGGTGCAGATTTGCAGTGTGAAATGCTTATCCAACAATCAAACAGACTCATAACTAACTGCACTTAAGAAATTTTCCTGTGCCTCCTAAATGGCTTCTCTGCATTGAAATAATTTAACTTGCATCCCAAACATCCAGCTCCAGTCCTGGAATCTGGTTCTGTCCGTAACAAGCTGTATCCTTGTTTGAAAAAAAAAAGCTCCTGAGAGTTTTTTGGCCATGGACAATGTCTGTTTGTGTGTGCCTGCTTGTGTGTGTCCGTCGGGAGCTGCTGCACATGGAGCATGCACATCCGTGTCCGCATGCGGGGCCTGGCAAAGCTGTCCTGGCAACCAAACGCCCCTGGAACTCAGGAAGGTCCTTCTTGTACCAGAAACTGGGAAAAGTTTTATTGGACAGGTGTCTGTAAAGCGGAGCCCTGACTGCCCCATCCCAATGTCTCCTTTCCAGAGAGGGCAGTTCTGTTCTTCCCGATCCTTGGAAGTGTTGGATAGCAAACTGGAAGCAATCTCTTCACCCAGTTTTTCGTGTAAAATTCCCCTCCTTCAGCTGCTGTGGAGCTGGACCCAGAGCTGAAATTGGTCTTGATTCCATCTCCAGCTTCCTTTCCACCACAGCTCTCTCCTCCTGGGCCTTGGCCTCAGGGCTGACCCAGAGATTCTCAGCTTGACAAATTCCCTGTCTCCAGCCAGATCCAAGTGCTGTAGAATTACAATAAACAGCAGCCTGCTGGCTCTGGGAGCCAGAGATGAACCCTGTAAGTGTTGTGGTTGTCACAGCCCTGAGCCATCGCAGGGCTCTGTCCAGGGGACTCTCTGGTCTCCAACATTTAACTGGAGTTCTTTTCCCATCCTAGATCAGTGTGTGGATGTTGGTCTATCTGTGCACACAGGACAGTGTCGATTTTTTTAAACCAGGATGCACCAAGGCAGTGCTGCTGGTTTGGGTGGGTATCAGCCCTAATCCAAATTCTCCCTTCTTGTGGAGCGGGCAGTGCTGAGGGCTGGCCTCCAGAGGTGCTGGGTGCTTCCCTTGGAGGGTGACAAATGCCATTAAACCCCCCCAAAGTAAGGACCCCTGAGATCCCCGGGGCTGACCTGCACCCCTGGGAGCTGTCAGGAGGAGGGGAGGGCTGCTCCGCAGGTTTTTGGGAACATGCTCTGTGCAGCCCCTGAGCTTGTGTTTTGTGAGTGGATTTCTCCTTCCCTGCCCAAAACCACAGCCAGGAACAGTCGGTTCCCTTCAGACTCCGATTCTCAGCACTCCGCCCTACATCAGATGATGCTTTTCAGTTATTAAATTTTGGTTTGTTCTTTCCTTTTCTTTTCTTTTCTTTGTTTTCTTTCCCTTTCTCTTTCAGTTGGGTTTCATTTCTTTGCGATTAGCTTCGGTTTGGATTAATTGTCTTGTTCTGTTCCCATGACAACTCAGTGTTTGCATCCCACCTGCCGTTGTTTGTTGCTGTTGATGCTGTTTGCTGACCGGATCTTGTCCGGACGTGTCTCCCCATTCCTCCTCACCTTTCCCACCTTGCCTCCCCTCTCCAGAAGGTTACATACCAGCCCCCCTCAGAAGAGCCATCCCCACCCCAGATCTGTCTGCATGTTGACCCCACTTGTTTCTTTCCGAGTTCTCTCCATCTTGTCTCAGACTGTGACAGGTGTGGTTTCCACCTGGCTCCATTTTCTGAGCTGTGGTACCTCTGGGAGCAGTGGGAAGCAGGATGAGGTAGGAAACAGGGATGCACCCTGGCTGGGGCTGGGTGTTCTCCGTAGTGGCAGGAGGGAGGAAGGAGCAGGTTGCCTGATGCTTTGAGCCAGTGCTGGTGCCTGAGGTGGAACAAACACCGTGGCACCCCCCACACCTTTCTGCAGGTAGGAAATCATCTTCCAGTGTCAGTGGCCAGGTGAGTTTGCAGTCCCTCCCTCCACATCCCAATCCTTTTCCCAGCTGAGGGCATGTCCCCTGCAAATCTGTGCATGCAGGAATTCCCCCTCGCCACCTCTGAGCTCCTCATCCCACCAGTCTGGAAGTCTTCTCTTCCTTGCCTCCCAGTGCTGGTTCCTTGCTGCTGGTTGCTGCAGGAAAGGGTCTGCCAGCCCGCTGGGGAGAGCAGACCTTGCTGTGACAGTGTCCCTTGTCACCCTACAGGACGGTGCAGGGCCTGCAGCTGGCTTTTGTTTGCCAAAGCCCCACAAGGAACCTCGGCCTCTCCTGGCAGTGCCCTTGCCCTTGGAAAAGATCCATAAAGCTGGGAGATCAGCACTAGCAAGCCCCAAGACACCAGTTCAGGGGACACCTGAAGGCAGTGGGAGGGAGGACGGCAGGCTCAGCTCTGCTGTCCTTGGCTTTGCTTTGGCCTGAGGCACCAGCACCGAGCTTCAAAGGGGCTGTGCAGGGGTCACCTGGGGACAGACGGCAGGAACAGGGAGTTCTCAGCCCCCAGCACCCTCCTGCCCCCTCGCCCGCCCTGCCTGAGGCCGTTCCTGCATGGCTGTCCCTGAGGCTGGAGGAACCCTGCGCTGCTGCTCCCCTCCAGCTGCTGCTGTTCCTGCATTTCCCCCGGGTCCTGGGTCCTTTTCTCGTTCTTGTGGGATGAGCCCTGCCCTGAGCCCCCTCCCTAGGGCCTGTCTGACCCACACACGTTCTCCTTTGTCCATTTCCCTGCTTTCCCCCTCTAAGGAAGGGCACCCACCATCCCTCCAGCCAGCCCAGGTAGCTCAGAAAATGGAGCCAAGGAAACCACAGCCTCCCCTTTGCGTCCATGTTCTTCCTGTGTAAGGTCTGGAAGCTGCATCCACCTCTCTGCTAAGGAGATGCACAGAACATGTCACTGTTTTCTCAACGTTAAAAGTTTCATTACCTTGTTTTTCTTATTAATTCTATTCTATTTATTATTCCGCCAGGGCTGAGATGTGACAATGTGAGCCACCACATTGAGTCACATCAGCTAGAAAAAGTATGCAGCATTAAAGTGGGTTTCCCCCTCCCCTCCCTCTCTCTCTCTTCTTTCTCCCTTCCCCTCTTGTTCTCCTTCTCCTGGTCTTCCTTCCTTTCTCTGTCGCTCACTTTCTATCCAGTATCCATGTGGGCATTTGCTGCCGCCCAGAAATTATATTTCTCTGCATTTTCCTCTCTCTTTCTCTCTTTCTCTCTCTCTCTTTTTTACCTATTTTGCATGATGTTTGTGACTCTGAGAGCTGCATCTATCGATGGAACCGTGTCAGATCTTAAAGAGGCTTCGTTAGGGTTTCTATACCCGAAAACCACAAAAATTTCATTAGAGTTTCTCATCTTTTCCACACTCTCTCTCGCTCCAGGGGGGCTGTGTTCCCCTGGACGCTTCTCACACGCAGACACCAACTAAATTCTGTCCCGCTCCGGGGACTCCCTCTCCTCCCTCGTTTATCCTTTTGCCTTTTACTTCTCAAGTGGGGCGTCTGGAATTTGGGGATGCGACACTTCTCTCTTTGTTGAATTCTCTGGGTCCAACAAGGCAAAATGCTGAGAAGTTTCCATCCCCATCCCCACCTTCTCCTGCCCCCCACGCCACCTGTGCAGCAGCCCCGGGTGGGAGAGGGCCCCTCTCGGGAGGGGCCCCTGGACCCCGCCGGCCGTGGCGGTGGCCGGGCTGTTCCTTTGGGAGAAGGGAGCCGGGGCTCAGAGCCCACGGGGAGAGGGAGGAGCAGGTGCCCGGGGTGTGAGCGGGGAGCTGGGGGCCCCAGCGGCCGCGGAGGAGAAGTTTGGGCGCTCGCCATGCCAGCTCTTGCCAGTAAAGATGAGAAATTGCTAATAAATTTTTGTGTATTTATCTGTGCTGTGATGGGTCTAATCTTGATCAATGGAACCCTGTTGCTATGAAATACCGCTTTTATGTCTATATTCTATATATTGTTTGTGAAGTACAAATTTATTTGGAGTTTAATTTTTTTGGCTTTTGGTTTTTGAGTTTTTCCTTTCTTTGTTTTTTTTGTTTTGTTTTTAATGAAGGAAGAAAATAAATGATGACAAACCCCATCTATATTTAAATTATCTTTTACTCTTTTTTCTTTTTCTCCTTTCTTTTTATTTCCTTTCTCTCTTTTTTTTGTTTTTTTTTTTTCTCTTTGTTTTTTTGTTCGTTCGTTTGTTTTGGTTTGGTTTTCTGTTTTGTTTTTTTGTTACCTCTGTGCGTCTCGTCCACAGTTCGCCGTGTGGCCCCTCGCTTCTCCATCCTCCCTGTCAGCCATGAAATCATGCCCGGGGGCAACGTCAACATCACCTGCGTGGCCGTGGGGTCGCCCATGCCCTACGTGAAGTGGATGCAGGGAGCGGAGGACCTGACGCCCGAGGATGACATGCCCGTGGGCAGGAACGTCCTGGAGCTCACGGACGTCAAGGACTCCGCCAACTACACCTGCGTGGCCATGTCCAGCCTGGGAGTCATCGAAGCCGTTGCCCAGATCACGGTGAAATGTAAGGGAGCGGGAGCAGGGCCCCGGCTGCACGTGTGGGAGAGGGCACGTGCCCACCGGGCCTGGGGGCACGGCCAGAGCTGAGTGTCCCAGCATGAGTGCAGGGCACACGTGGGCACGTGTCCTGCTCGTGCATGGGAGCGTTGGTGGGACGTGTCACCGGCGTGGGAATGTCCCGTGCTGTGCCTGTGTCGTTGTGTGTCTGCATGGGGAGAGCCTGTGGCTGTCTGACCTGCACGGGGGACACGGTCCTGCATGGCCAGTGTGTGTGTGCATGGCCAGGGACAGTCCTGCCTGTCCAGGTGCTCGTGCCTGACTGGGATGTGTGTGCATGGCTAGGAACAGTTCTGCACGGCCAGGTGCTCGTGCATGAGTGGGATGTGGGTGTGTGTGCATGGCCAGGGGCATGGTCCTGCCTGTCCAAGTGCTCCTGCCTGACTAGGATGTGTGTGTGTGCATGATCAGGGACAGTTCTGCATGTCCAGGTGCTCCTGCACGAGTGGGGTGTGTGTGTGTGCATGGCCAGGGACAGTCCTGCCTGTCCAGGTGCTCGTGCCTGACTGGGATGTGTGTGCATGGCTAGGAACAGTTCTGCACGGCCAGGTGCTCGTGCATGAGTGGGATGTGGGTGTGTGTGCATGGCCAGGGGCATGGTCTTGCCTGTCCAGGTGCTCCTGCATGACTGGGATGTGTGTGTGTGCATGGCCAGGGACAGTCCTGCCTGTCCAGGTGCTCGTGCATGACTGGGGTGTGTGTGTGTGCGTGGCCAGGGACGCCGTGCTGGATCGTGGGTGCCCGGCTGCAGGGGTGCCAGTCCCTGTCCTGACCTATGTGTACTGGTGGAGGTCTGTGAGCACGAGCAGCAGGACAGACCTGGGCAGCACGAGTGCTGGGATCTGTGCGTGTGTGCTCGGGGATCCCATCCCGCACACGGGGAACCTCGCAGTGGAGGGGAAGCTGGTGGCTTGAGACCTTCCCTGGCTTTAGGACACCTGAGCTGGAATGAAGAAAACTGTGGCTCCAGTCCCCGCATGCTGTGTCTGTCCTGGCATGTGAGGCTGGCTGGGCACTGTGCAAGGAGCCTTGGATGGCTTGGAGCCTGCATGCCATCCTGTTCCGAGGCCTGAGATTCAGCCAAGGCCCTGAGGATCTCTGGCATGTGCACCCTTGCAGTAGAGCTTAGTTCCAGCATCTTAGTGGCCACTGTTGCCTCAGCAAGATGGGGAATAACCCCAGCGTCCAGCTAGTGATTCCCAAGAGGAGCATGGGTGCCATCTTCAATCTATTCTGTCCTCAGCAGGGGAGTATTAACCCGAGCAGGAACCCCTGAGGTTGGGTGAGTGCAGAGCTCTGTGTGAGCTGCTGTCTGCTCCGAGTGCTGGTGTTGCCCACGAGGGATCTGGGAGAGATGGGGTGGGAAAGGATCAGTGGGTGGGGGAGAAGGGGAGGGATAAGGAAAAACAATCCTGTTGTATCAGTGATCAGTCTGAGGAAGGTCTGACAGGAGAAATGAGTAGGGACTAGAGAATCCTGGCATGACACCCGCCCTGAGCTTCTGCACAGGCAGTGGGGCTCTCGTGCCAGCAGAAGGACGCCTGGGGCTGGACTCAGGTCCTCTTTCTTTTCCTGAGTATTTCCTTCCTTCCCTTTTTTCCCTGTCTTACCCTCTCAATCTAAAAAGCTGCTGTGTAGGGCAGACTGCCTCTGCTTCCAACTCTCCCATCTCCTCAGATGGGGAATCTCACCCTGCTGGTACTTTCTGCCTTTTGTAATTCTGTTTGGATCCTGTTCCCTGCTCTGTTCCTGTGTGTGAGCACCTGCAGCTCTCCTGGGCAGAAGGTGGAAGGAGAAGTTTGGGTTTTACTGTGATCAGGTCTAGAGAAGTTTGGCTTCAAGGCCGGGTATGGACGCAGCTTGGAGCCACCTGGGCCAGTGGAAAGTGTCCCTGTCCATGGCAGGGGTGGCACTGGATGGGCTTTGAGGTCCCTTCCAACCCAACCCATTCTGGGATTCCATGATGAGATGAGGTTGAAAAGGAAGGTTGAAAAGGGTCTGAAGTGTGTGAGGACAGTACAGAAAGCTTGAGAACAGGTGAAGTTAGAACACATTTCAGGTGCAGATCAAGTGTTGGGCAGCATGCAGTCCCCAGCAGCTCCAGGGGGGACTCCCTGACTGAGGGAGAGGGGAGATGGGGATTAACACAGCCCTGTGCCTTGAGAGGAAGCTCTCCCAGCGTTTATGGGGACTTGTTCTGGAGAGCAGAGCCTGCCCTGTGCCGTTCCCTGCCTGAAGCCGTCCAGGAGATCCCAGCACGTTCTGGGAAGGAGGAGCTGCTCTCCCTGCCTGCCCTGGGAGCCGGCGGATGTGCAGCTGCAGCCTGTGCTAACGATTCCAGATGTTTGGCTGAACACTGCCTTTGATGGAGCAGTTTAAGGAGGATAATAGAGTGGATAACTAGGTTCATCATATTCCAGCAGCACTTTCCTGAGCTGCTGGGATTGGTGCTGTGCCTCCGGCTCCTGCAGCCCTAACCAGCCCAATTAGGCACCATTTCAAAAAAACCATTGGGTTTTTTTTAAATGCCTGTTCTTCCTGATTCTCAGCACTTCCCAAGGCTCCTGGGACGCCAGTGGTGACAGAGACAACAGCAACGAGTATCACCATCACCTGGGACTCTGGGAACCCAGACCCCGTGTCCTACTATGTCATTGAGTACAAGTCTAAGAGCCAGGATGGACCGTACCAGATCAAGGAGGACATCACCACCACACGCTACAGCATCGGGGGGCTCAGCCCCAACTCCGAGTACGAGATCTGGGTCTCCGCAGTCAACAGCATCGGGCAGGGGCCTCCCAGTGAGTCAGTGGTCACTCATACTGGGGAACAAGCTCCTGCCAGTGCCCCCCGCAACGTGCAGGGCCGGATGCTGAGCAGCACCACCATGATCATCCAGTGGGAGGAACCGGTGGAGCCCAACGGGCAGATCCGGGGGTACCGTGTCTATTATACCATGGAGCCCGAGCAGCCCGTCAGCAACTGGCAGAAGCACAACGTGGATGACAGCCTGCTGACCACCGTGGGCAGCCTCCTCGAGGACGAGACCTACACCGTGCGAGTGCTGGCCTTCACCTCCGTGGGGGACGGGCCCCTGTCTGACCCCATCCAGGTTAAGACACAGCAAGGAGGTGAGCAGCTGTGTCACTGACCTGGGCCGTGGGAAGGAGAGCTGATTTGGAGATTTAGATTTGACGTTGGGAAGGAATTACTTACTCGGAGGGTGGGGAGGCCCTGGCACAGGCTGTCCACGGAAGTTGTGGCTGCCCTTGGATCCCTGTGTCCTCAATGGGCTGCCCTTCCTGCTTCCAGAACCTTGTAATACTGGGATTCATGGGGAGGGTTGTATTCTGCACTGCTGAGAAAGAGGCATATGATCCACTGGGATTCTTCCATCTCCAGCAGCTCTGGACACGCCGGAGTCTTGCAGTGGGATGTAGCTCCACAGCTTTAGAGGCAGGACCTGCCCACGCTGCTGTGTGGCATTTTGCTGCTGACGTGCTCTTCCCACACAGGCTTTGAAGAAAACAGGGCAAGAGCCTCCTAATTAGCCAAGTTAATGTGGTTTCTCCCGTTTCTCCTCTTGCCTCCTCTCCCCCATTGGCTCCCTCTCCGCGCCAGTTCCTGGGCAGCCGATGAACTTCCGAGCAGAAGCCAAGACCGAGACCAGCATTGTGCTGTCGTGGAGCCCCCCACGCCAGGAGATCATAGTGAAGTACGAGCTCCTCTACAAGGAAGGAGACCGCAGCAAGGAGGTGAGTGCAGCCTGGAGCAGGGGCCTCCCTGCGGGGTCGGAGCGAGGGGAGGCTCCGGGCAGGCCTCACCTCTGCTGCCTCTTGTTTGGGTTTATTTTGGTTCTTCCCCCCTCGCCCATCCCAGGTGCTGAAGAACTTCGAGCCCACGACCTCGTTCACGGTGGAAGGCCTGAAGCCCAACACTGAGTATGTCTTCCGGCTGGCCGCCCGCTCGGCTCTGGGGCTGGGGGCCTTCACCCCGGAGGTCCGAGAGCGCACCTTGCAGTCTAGTAGGTGTCTCTCCTTTCCCAGCCTTCTCTGAGGGGACCACGGTCAGGGAGCCGGAGATGGTGGGCACGGGGGTACGGAGCTGGGGCCGGCGTTCCGCTGCGGGGAGGGGGGACGCCTTCGGGACCGGCTTTCCTCTCCCTCGCCGGGCCAGGCAGCTGAGATGGGAGCCGGGAGCGGTGCCGGGGCCCGGGGGTGCTGGGGCCGGGCGGGAGCAGGCAGGGCTCGGTGCTGGCCCCGGTGCTGAGCGTGCTCAGGGCGGCCCCCGCGGCCCGGCCCGCACAGGCCCGGCCGGGAAGGGCTCAGGCGGTGGAGCAGGGGCGGCGGGGAGCGGGAGGGAGAGGAGAGGGGAAGGTGATTGTTCACAGCCCCAGCCTGCCCCAGCCCTCGGGGAAGCAGGGCCCGTGCTCTTTTCCAGGAGCACCTCCACAGCCAGGGGGAGGAAGGCCCGGAGCGCTGGGAACGGCCCCGTTTGGGCCCCGGCAGGGCCGGAGAGAGGAGCCCTGTGAGGCTGGGAGGGGGATATTGATGATAGCAGGACAGAGTGTACGCAACCAAAACGTGCTGGTTTTAGTTTAATGGATTGTCTCCCTTTGCTGTTGCCCTGGGGACAATAACCCTGGATGGCAATATTTCAACCTGGGCTTTTCACAGATCTTTGCTTTTAAATGAGGTGTTTTTCACTGCATGAGTGGCTGTGGCAGCTGTTCTTTGTGTTTTCTGTCTCCTCTCATCTCTACTAAATCACTCCGCTGCAGTTTGGAGTAGCCGGGAGCAGAACTAACTCAGAAGTGGCTCTGGTCACCAGTGTGAGGAGGGAGAGCCCTGCTCCCATCCCTCAGAGTCCCTAACAAGGGGGAGCAGCAGGCTCTCAGCTGAGCTTTCTAATTGTCACATCCTGCTGTCTCTCCCTTTCCCTGTCTCCTTCTCTTTCTGTCCCCTGAGGAGTGGGAAGGAAGGGGAGCCTGTTTCTGCATAGACAGAATTCCTTACTGGGGCTTGCTCAGGCCTCCACTCCATTCAAGATTTTTGGTTTTTCCTTTCTTTCAAATGTTTTTCCCCTTTTTTCCTCCTTTTCTTTTTCTCCATCCTCTCTCTACGTTTCATAGGAAAATCCTTTCCTGACTCTGCTGCACATCTGCTGGTTCTGATCCCAGTGTGGTACTGTCAGAGGGAGCATCTCTGTGGGGTGGGGGAAATGAACTGAAAGGACCTGAAAAATAAGTGTTAAACTTACACTCTGCTTCTGTTTTCCAAGGGGTTTCTCTCTTTGAGATCCGTGGGGATGGGAGGTCTGGGATTTGTGCTTTCTGGGTCAATGAAACAAGCTGGAAGAGGAGTGGGGGAGCTGGTGGCAGTAGGGCTTAGTGAAAATTTGTCCCTTAAGGGTGAGGAAAAGGGGATCTGGGAAAAGGGAAGGCTTTGGGGTTTTTGTAACTTGGCACCTGCCGAGAACACGGACGGGTTTCTCTCTCTGTAGCTCAGCTTTCGTAGGGAGAGTCTCGTTAATTTAGTGCTCTTAAGAACATCAGCTGGGAGCTGTCAGTGTCCTGTAACACGGTGAAACATTTTTTCCTGGCTGGCTGTTGGAGGAACGAGTCAATTCTCCCTGGTCCGGGTGACATCCTTCGGCTCACAGACCTTCTGGCTCGGGACAGGCTTTTGTGTCTTCCCTCCGCAGCTCCTTTTCCGTTCAGCTCCTCCTTGGCCCGCTCCATGCCTCTTCTTTCTTCTCTCTTCTGCTCTCTGCTTGCCTGCCTGCATGCCCTGCACCCGGTGAACCAGCTCCCTGCTGCCCCTGTCCCTCGCTGGGCGATGTCACACCACGATGGCATCTTGTCTCTGGGATGACAGAGCCTCCTCCCCGGTGCTCCCGCGGCTCCTGCTGCCCCCTCCCAGCACCCTCCCGCATGTGGCAGCCCCTCCCTGCACCTCCCTGCCAGGGTGGCTCCTCCTGAGCATCATAACCAAAGTAAAATCCATTAAACTAAAGGTAAAGTATCTTTTTCTTCTTGAAGTAGCTGGGTTTTAACTCTTCAAGTACCAGAGACGTAGCTTGTAAAACTGGCAGACTCTCATGGCTGAGAGGAGCTGGTTTGCCCTTTCCGGTTAGCCATGACCTTCCCAGGCTCCCTGGCAACTCTCCCACTCGGAAAACCCAGAGTGCAAGGCGTGGTCAGCAGGCAGGGGTGGCAGGGTGGGTGCTGTGAGGCTGCACGTGCAGGTGTAGAGGAACGACGGGGCTTTCTCACCCTCTGTTCCTGCCCGAGAAAGGAGGCTCCCCCCACATCAGCTCCACCCTCCTCCCCGTCCCCTCCTCACAGTACACTGAAGTGAATGAAACACCCAAAGTCTGTGGTACCTAAAGGGTTAAAAAACGTGATGTTGTATGAGGTCAGTAAGGGTCATTCTTGTGGCTTGGACAGTCAACTTTAAAGCATGTAAAAGGTGCAGCTCAGGTGAGTACTGGCTGGTCTCAAGCAGATTCACAAATACAGTCCACCCTGTGGCTGCAGGCTCACCCCGCGTGGCTCTGCAGACACTCCCGGATCCCCTGGAGCCCTGGGAGGGTGGGGAGGGTCCCAAAACGCTGGTGAAAGCAGCCAGCAGGCGAGGGCCGTGCTCCCCGGGCCGGGGGCTCCTGCCTGCCCCTGGCTGCCCAGGGAAGGGCTGGTTGCAGAGCTGAGCTCGCAGCCCCGTTGGGGTTTGTGGCACTGGGCTCCTGCCGCAGCTCCCGGCTCCCGGCGCTGTCCCCAGCGTCCCCAGGGTCACACAGGTTGGGCTGGATTGTGAAGGAAACAGTGCCACGAGCTCCCCGAGGCGTCTCAGCGTGGCCAGCCAGCACCCCTGGCTGTTCTCTGCTGCTGCAGTCCAGGAGTGATGGGGAGGGGGCCAGGCAGCACCTGGGCCTTCTCCCCCATCACCCACCCCCCACCCCGCCTTTTTGACCAGAGAAAGTGCAAAACCATCCCAAAAGGAGGCCTCGCCCCAGGGCCTCTCAGTAGGTCCCTGTGCTGGAGCGTAGAGGGTGAGTGAGCGAGCGTGGCAGCGCAGAGAGTGACCCCAGTGCCAGCTGGAGCTGAGCTCTGCTTCCTGGGGCTGTCAGAATGAGGTTCAGGATGAAGGGTAGGTCAGGTCAGACCCTCTCCGCAGTGGGTTTCTCGGCTGTGGTGGCTTTGGCTGGAACTAAGCAGGAAAGGTGGATTTTAATATGCCTGGCCTCTGATGAGGACAAAAAAAATAAGGGAATGGCACCATGGCAGCAGTGGGAGAGGGCTGAGTCTTCCCCTCCATTCCTCGAAACCATCCTTGAGTTGGTTCTGGGACGTGGGATGAGCAGTGCACCTCATTCCTGGAGAAGTGGTGCATCAATCACAGCAGATGGAGAGAGCCAGAGGGAGGGAGATCTGTCACTGTGAATGTGCTGCCCTGCTCTTCATGCTGACAGTTTAGCAAAAGAGACCAGATTGGGGTCCAAAATTGCCATTTCTGCAATAGCTGGGGTTCTGCTGGTGGGGGACAGCTCAGGGGGACTCATCATGGGCAGAGCGGCGTTTTAAAAGCCAGTCATGTGCAGAAACCCACCAGGAGCTTGGTCTGGCCTCATAGCTCAGTTCGTCTTGTTCTCTTGTAAGAAAGTCTTATAAGTTAGCAGTTGAAGCGTGGAAGGTAGGTAAACAGACTGGGAATGTTCTGGAAGGAGTCACTTTTTATATCAATATTATTTTATTATTATGATTTCCGGACTGGTTTTTTTGTTTGTTTGTTTGTTTCAAATTATTGGCTTGATTTGTGTTTTATTTTCCAGTATGTTCCTTTTGGTTTGGTTCATTTGACATATTCTGTATTGTTTTGTGTGGCCAGCCACGGCCAGGGCTCGTCAGCCTCCTCTCTGAGGGTGCTGGGGAGAAGGGGGTCATTCTGCCAGGTTAGAGACAGCAACAGAGCATAAAAATAGGAGGAAAACACCCAAAATGTCCTACTGGGCAGGGTGCTCAGACAGCAGTGGAGAGATTATCTCTGCCCTTCTGGAAAAGCCACTTGCCTCTGTCTCCTGGAGGCTCCTGGAGAGTGTGGCTCTCACTCCAGTGCCAACTGGGCTAAGTGGATTTAGCAGAGTCCTCAAGGCAGACGGGGCCTAAACATCTGTGTTTGACTCAAGGGTGGGAGTAAGAGGTTTGGAAACAATCATTCCTCACTAAAAGAGCTTTCTGTTGATTACAAAAGCATCAGAGGAGTGAGAAGCAGTGACCAGCACTGATCTGCTGCTCTTGCAGGTGACACTTGGGGGGCTCATGAGTTCACCCCAGTTTCCTGCCCTGTCTGCAGAGAGTTAAAAGCCTTTACTGCAGTTGGATGAGATGGGATTTATAGATTTGGCTTGAAAATGTATCACACTCTGCTTCCCCGGGCTGATCAGCTGTCCTTAGTGACTGGCAGAAATGTGATCTGGCCCCTGGAAGTGTTCAGGGCCAGGATGGAGCACCCTGGCCTGGCGGGAGGTGTCCCTGCCCAGGGCAGGGGGTGGGATGAGAGGAGCTTTAGGGAGGGCTGTGGGTCCACCTTCCCCACGTCCTGGTCACCCTTGGGCAGGCGTCTGCTGCCACCCTGAGAAGGTGCCTGGGTAGGGCCACACTTGCCAAGGTTTTCTCCTGGGATGCTCAGGAACACCGTGGTGTAGCTCAGGCAGTGAGTGCAGTGGGAACTAGACCTGCTGCTGCTCTGGAAAATCCCCTGGATACCTGAACACCTCACCAAACCCACTGCCTCCCTCCTTCGGCAAGTATTTTCTCGAAACCCTCCTCTTTAAACACCATTGCTTGGCAGTGTCCTGGGCATTCCCACTGTGGGATTTGGCCTCCTCCAGTCTGGGGACAACTAATCACTTCCATCTGGAGGTACAGACTCTTAAATTTAAGCCTCCTGGCAAAAGATTTGCTTTTCTTACTTAATTTTCACAGATCCCTTCAAAGAAATTCAACATCCCAGAGACTGAGGTTGGAAAGATGTGCTTTCCTGGCCAAAGTGGGATTTGCCAGGCTGCTGTAGAACAGGGAGCCAAAGGAAAGGGCTTTTATAGGGTGCAGCTGGGTGCTTAGTTAGTGCCAGGTTAGTGGAAGCAGCAGGAGCCCTCTTGGCTGGCCCGCTGGCTGGTTTAGTCCTTTGCTTTGCACCATTTCAGTTTTGATGCCCCATTTAATTTCTGTTGGCTTTTTTTTTTTTTTTAACCTTTTTCTTTTAAAANCTCCCCTCTCCCTTCTTTCCCTTTCCCCCTCCTGAATTTTCCCCCCTCGTAGAACCGTCTGCCCCCCCTCAAGATGTAAAATGTGTCAGCACCCGCTCCACCGCCATTCTGGTAAGTTGGCGGCCGCCTCCGGCCGAGAGCCAGAACGGCGTCCTGGCCGGCTACAGCGTCCACTATCGAGCGCTGGACTCGGAGGACACGGAGCTAAAGGAGGTGAATGATATCCCCCCAACCACCAGTCAGATCCTGCTGGAGGCCCTGGAGAAGTGGACCGAGTACCGCGTCACCGTGGTGGCTCACACGGAGGTGGGGCCGGGCCCGGAGAGCTCGCCGGTCATCGTCCGCACGGATGAGGATGGTAATTGAGCCTTCGCTGGGGTTCTTCCGGGGGATCCCTGTCCCTGGAGGGGCTGTTCCCGTGCTGGGGAGGACACGGCGAGGCCCTTCCCGTGGCTCTCGGGGGCTGCCAGGCCAGTGGGATCCAAGGTCCGAGTTGTGCGGCGTCTTCTGGTGCCGTCACCCCGAGCCCTCTGAGCACTGGGCTCTGTAGGGTCCTCCTTCCCTGCTTCAGGGCCTTTCCTCATTTGTGGGGGCTTTCTTAACATCTCTCAGTCTTGACTGCACTGCTCCCCCTGAAAAGGTGCTCTCACTGAGCCAGGACCAGCCAAGGCACCGAAACTTTGCTCAGAGGAAACCTTTGCTGCCAGGAACTGGTTTCATGGAATCATTGTATATCCTGAGTTGGAAGGGACCCACAAGGATCAGCCAAGTCCAACTCCTGGTCCTGCATGGGACAGCTCCAAGAATCCCACCCTGTGCCTGAGAGCACATGTTTTAAAATATTAAAGAGTTCTTCCCACACATTCCTTGTTACTACATTCCTCATTACTACCTCCTCCTTAAGTCAGAGTTTTTGTCAGAAGTAGAAAGGAGGAATCTGTTAGAGTTTAGAAACCTTGAGTGGCAGCAGTTCAGTGGCCCCGCTCAGAGACTTGAATTTTCCTGGTATTTCTACAGTAAAATAAAACCAGGGAAAAGCATGAATGTGTGCATGAAGGGAGAGGAGCACCCTCACTGTGAGGGCAGGACCTCAGATACTATAGGTCAAGTAAGTAACATACGGAATTCCCAAATTTTTCAGGTGTTCTTCATCTACTCCAAATAAAAATAATCTTTAAAAAGCAACAGGTTTGTCCCCAGTGTTGTTCCTGTTTCCCTGAGCCTCTGCCCAAATGGATCATAGAGTACCCTGCTCAGAGAAAAGTGTGATTTCCTGGTAGATGAAGCTGTCATGCCGTTTGATTAGTAGTAGTAGTAGGAGGAGGAGGAGGAGGAGGAGGAGTAGTATTTCCAGAAATTCCGCCCAAATTCCGTCCAAGACATCTCTTGTTTTCTGTCCCGAGATTCCACAGTGGTTGTAGCCACCAACCCCCCAGAGCTTTTCTGGCTCGCTGGAAATCGGCTTTGCCCTCAGAATGAGATCTGGAGCCATAAAGGTTCCTTCCACCTGAGCAAACTGGGATGGCTGGGCTGGGCCTGTTCCCGTCCCTGTCTCCAGGCCGTGCAGATCAGGTCCCACCAGGAGGCAGGTGATGGGACATGCTCAGGTGTCCCCTCCTGGCAGGGCTCAGCCCCGGGGTGTGCGTGTCCCGGGGGAGCAGGGTCGGGCTCCGGCCGGGCATCCCCAGTGACGGGAGCCCCCTGCTCGCCCGCAGTGCCCAGCGCCCCGCCGCGCAAGGTGGAGGTGGAGGTGCTGAACTCGACGGCCATCCAGGTGTTCTGGCGCTCGCCCGTGCCCAGCCGCCAGCACGGCCAGATCCGCGGCTACCAGGTGCACTACGTGCGCATGGAGAACGGCGAGGCCAGGGGGCTGCCCCACATCAAGGACGTCATGCTGGCCGATGCCCAGGTAAGGCTGCCTGCCCGAGCCCCGGGAGGATGGGAGGGTGGGTGCTCCTCGTCCTGCCTCGTCCCGGGCACCGTGCCTGGGCACGGGCACCTGCGGCACGGCGTGGCTGCCGCCGCAGCTCCCAGCCAGGGCTGCTGGGGGAGAGGGTGAGCTGCTGTCCCAGCACGGAGATAGATACCCATCCATCCATCCATCCATCCTCCCTGTGTCTGGGAGGTCTTTTCAGTCAGGCCACAGTGGAATCTACTAATTTCTCCCACTCTACTTCTTCCCTCATGCTTGCCTGGTAACTTCTGACCTTGTGTGGCTGCTTGCTCAGGGACTCCTTCCTCATGCTGTGTCTCTGTCTTTCCCTTCTTTCCCCTCTTGTATTCTCATGTGCCAAACCTCTCTTGTTCTCTGCCCAGTGGGAAACAGATGACACTGCTGAATACGTAAGTAAAAACATAACAATCCTCCCATGCTGGTTCTGCCTCTTCCCTTCTCCCACTTGTGGTGTGATATTTTCCTTTTCCTTTATTTTTTTTCTTTGCAATGCCAGTGTGCCTGTTTAGAGCCTGTTTTTGGTGTTCCCATGCATTGTCCCCTCCCTGTCACTGCTCTGTGACCCCCTGTGATCGTGTCGTTCGTCAGCACGCAGCAATCCCACAGGGCTTTCCCTTTGGCTCTGAAGGAAAGATGGGTCTGCTGCTCCTCCATGGGGAAGCAGATGGAATATTGAATTTGGGACTGCCTTGAACGTACAAGAATCCTAAAATAGTTAGGATAGGAAGGGACTTTAAAGGCCATCTCGTCCACTCCCAGCCATGGGCAGGGACACCTTCCACCAGACCAGGTGCTCAGATGGGCTGCTTTGTAACATCTCTGTGTCTGGAAAAGACAGGCTGGGAGGCACTGGGAATTCAGAATCCATGAGTCCTGAGCTATCAGGGCGTGAACAAATGCTTTGTACCCTCAAAGGGCCAAGATTCTTAGAAACTCATTGATGCAAAGCACTGAATTGTTATTGGTGCTTTTACCTTTGAAGTACCTTGAAGTCAGCGTGGCTGTTTGGCATTTGCTATTTCTGCTAAAATGATAAATGTTTTCCAAAATCCTACAGCTACAAAGCAGTAGGAGGAAGCATTTTCTCCTTGGAGTGACAAGGTCCTAAGATAATGCACAACTGAACAGGTTGTGTTGTGTCTCCTGGGGATTGCCAAGTGCCCTGCACAAGTGAGGGGCCTCCCTCTGAGGGGAGGAGAATGAGTCTCATAGGAGGCAAAGCCCCTGCCTAAAATCTTAACAAAGCTCATTGGCAGGTGTGAGAGCAGAACAGGTTTCTTGACTTCCAGAAGCCAGACCTGTCCCTGCAGCTGATGGCCTCCAGACTCTCTGATCAAAATCCCACTGTTCCGAAGTTCTGCTGTTCCACTCCCAGCTCACCACTGGGGAAAGAGTTATTTTCAGGACTAACAAATTCTTCCCAAGTGCTGCCCTGAGATTTAATCCTGAAAGCACAAAGGGGTGAGGAGAGAGGAAAGCCATAAAACATGCACAACATTCCCATCTCCCTCCTTTCTGGGGCCTTGGGGAAAACCCTGCTGCATGTGCTGTCATCCTGTTTGATTTAGCACGGGTGTTCCTTTTCCAACACAGCCCTTTGAAAGGCTGGATCCCTCCTGGGGAAGAGCTGTTCTTGAGGCCAGTGTTCCAACAAAAGCTCCTGGGAGCCAGGTGTGGGGAGGCTGATAGAGGATGGGGAAGGAGGGGGTGGGATTTAGCAGGGAGCTTTAGCGTGAGCAGAATGTGTCGTCTTGCACTTTGCATTCAAGCAATCCCTTTAATATTATGAAGGCATTAAAAATATCTCTGAGGAGAGAAGAGAGGGGTAATGGTGAAAAAAATGTAATCTCCCTGAAACCTCTGAGCCTCCTCTGAGGCCGCTCGGTGGAGAGGAAAGCTTTGAAGGGAGCGACAGCATTTGGATGTTGAAGTGGTTTGTGTGAAGACAGGGAATGTGTGAGAGGCAGATCTGGGGGAGGATGCCTTGCACAGGGCCCTGCAGAGCCGGGCTGTGTTTGCAGAGCTGTGAGTGCCTCGCCAGGGGAACGGGGCTCTCCCCCTCTGCCACATCCCACAGAAGCCCCAGAGTGTCTCGTGCTCTTGGATTGCTCCTGCATGCTGGAAAAGGGCTGAGACTGCTGCAGGGAGGAGAGAGCTGCCCTGAGGTGTGGGCCTGAACACTGACACCATTTCCCTCTGGCATCTCACAAACAGGAGATGATCATTGCTGGGCTCCAGCCCGAGACTGCCTATTCCATCACCGTGGCCGCCTACACCATGAAGGGAGATGGTGCTCGCAGCAAACCCAAAGTGGTCACCACCAAGGGTGCAGGTGAGAGCCTTGTCCTCAGCCACTGGGATTCACCCATTTCCTACAGCCAAGGAGTTTCTCCAGACTCACCTTCTTTCATCCCACTCCCTTCTTGAAGGACAGACTTGCAGCAAGAGCCAGGCTGCCCCAAAGGCAATGTTAGATTTAGTAAGGCAGAAACCCCTTCATTCCTCACATGCAGCCCTCACCAAATGTCACCATTTTCTGCCCAGTGCTGCAGAAAGCCCAGGCACACCCAGGAACTACAGAGGATGAACTCCTCACTTGTGAATTCATCACTTGTGATCTCTCGTGCTGTAAATTCCGGTGCATCAGAAGGAAAGTGACTCTGCCAGGTCTGACTGGAGAGACTGTGTAGCTCTGAAGGTGGCCCACGCAGGTGCACTGGGGGCAGGAGAGCTCTGCTGTCGTGGTGGGGACTTGCAAAGGGCTGAAGAGCAGCAGGCAGGCAGTGGTGCCTTGTCCTGCCCACTCCCCTCTTCTGGTACCATGTCTGGAAATACATCCCCTGTGCTCAGGACTGGCGAAGGGAGAAACTCTGGCAGTACCAACCTTTCCTGGCTCTCATTTCTGGGACCTGGGCTCTGCCTGCACATATCAGCCAGAGCCTCTTCCTTCACTCACCCTCCTCTTCCCCTCCAGTTCTCCCCATGTTTCTCCTCACTAACTCCCTGGTTCTCTGCTTTCCTTCCCCCCAAGGCTCTCCACCCTTCCCGTTTTCCTCTCCTGGAGCCTTTCTCTCTGCCTGGCTCCCTTGTCACTCTCTCTTGTCACCCTCCCTCATCTCTTCCCATTAGGATTTGCAGTGCAGGTGATCAGTCACAGAGGGATGTTTTCTCCAGCACAGCAGCTATTACCCAAAACTCAATTTCCCCTGACTTGAAATAGCTATTTTTAAAAAAAATCTTTCAAATGGCTCTGTAATATTCTTACCTTCTTTGCAGTGTTGAGTCAATACTCAACACCTTCTGAGAGGAGAGATTTCTTTCTTTATCATTCAGGGCTGGGGGCTGAATTTAAATACAGTAATACATCTAATTTTCTCCTTTACTGTCCAAACCAATTGCAAAATAAAACACTTCCCCCTCTCTGCACTTTCTTCTCACCTTTATTCCAAACAATATTTGTTGTGCAGATGTAATACTTTCAAGCTCAGCTGATTACAGTAACATTTGTGACAAAAACTGAAACATAAAGGTAATGGCACAGTTTTTCTCTTTAATGTGTTCCTTAGGCATTCCCAGGGGGGGAGGCTGGCTCTCCCAGCACCGTCCCTGCCGTTCTTTGGCACCTGGGAGGGAGCACAGCATTTGTTCCAGGCAGCCCTGATCCCCGCTGGGGTGTTGGAGGAGGCAGCAGGCAGAGGGGTTCCCAGTCTGACCCTGGCAGGATCCCTGGCACAGGATCCCTGGCACAGGATCCCTGGCAGGATCCCTGGCACAGGATCCCTGGCACAGGATCCCTGGCAGGATCCCTGCCCTCCTCCCTCAGCCCCGCTCCAGCGTTCCAGCCCTCGCCCCTCAGTCAGATTCGTGCTGTGGGAGCAGGCTGGGATCTCTCCCAACCCCATCTTCTCTCCTTCTGCCCAACCAGGAGAAGTACCAAGGCGGAGAGAAGGAAATTAGATCTCTAATGGTGGGGCAGAGTGTCAATGACGCGTGAGCTGCTGGAATTAATGCTCTGCTTTCTCCAGCTTGGGGAATCTCTGAGCCTGCGTGTCATTTCACTGTGGCTGTGGGCTTGCTGAGCAGTCAGGCAGTGCCAGGGCTCATTAGGCAGAGACAGCCTGGCTCCCTCAGACACTGCTGAGCTCCCAGAACCCCCAAACGTGGAGGAGCTCACTGAGAACGCACCAACACCAGTGTGTTCCCTTCCTCCAGAGGAGAGGAGAGCACAGAGCGAGCTGCAGCTCTCCCTGCCCTTTGCCTCACACAGGTTTTGGGCTCTGGCTCCTCTGCCTGTGCTTCCTCTGTACCCCAGTGGGCGATGAGCTGCCTGCCAGCCGTGTGAGCTGGCCCCGTGCCGGCTGCGCAGGACCTGGGGCTGCCCAGACTTCTTCCATCCTTCATTGCTTCACCCTCAGCTGCTCTGGGCTTCCCAGCCTGGGCCAATCTGTTCCTGTCTCTTTCTGCATGAGCAGGGCTGTAATGGAGAGAGGGAGAGAGGTTGGGAGTTTGGGGACTCCAGGTTTGTTTCTCCCTGTCCTGGGAAGCCAGTGGGACTGGAGGCTGGGAGTCAGGACTCCTGAGCTTGTTCTTCCCAGCAGTGGGAGGGTGAGTGGTCCAGGGACAGGGGAGGAGCTGTGCACATCCCTCCATCCTGAACAAAGGGAAGAAAATCAATCTGGGAATGTGCCAGCACCTCACAGCTGACGTGTTGGCAGTGCTCCTCATTTCCCAAACTGTTTAGGGCCCATCCACCTGTAGGGGTGGCAGCAGTTTGGGTTGCACAGAGCCGAGCTGGACCATTGCTGCTGACGTGAGGAACCTGTCGCTGCAGCTGCAGGGTCTCTGCAGCTCCTCTCCCCTGCCCCACCCTTGGCTGAAGGTGTCTCTCTTCTCTCCCAGTCCCAGGAAAGCCCATCCTGTCTGTGCACCAGACAGAGGAGAACACTCTGCTGGTGAAATGGGAGCCCCCGCTGGACGCGGAGGGCCAGGTGCTGGGCTACCGGCTCCAGTTCGGCCGCAAGGACGTGGAGCCCCTGGCTACCCTGGAGTTCTCGGCGCAGGAGGATAAGTACACGGCTCCCAGCATCCACAAGGGCGCCACGTACGTGTTCAAGCTGGCCGTGAAAAGCCGGGCTGGCTTCGGGGAGGAAGCTGTGCAGGAACTCACCACCCCCGAAGACATCCCCAAGGGTTACCCCCAGATCCTCGAGGCGAGCAACGTCACGTCCATGTCGGTGCAGTTTGGCTGGCTGCCCCCCGTGCTGGCCGAGCGCAACGGAGCCATCGTCAAGTACACCGTGGCCTACCGGGAGGCCGGTTCTCCCGGCAACCTGCTGGAAAAAGACCTGCCCCCCTCCCCAGAGAACTCCTACACCCTCAACGGCCTCAAACCCAACACCGCCTATGATGTTAAAATCCGTGCTCACACCAGTAAGGGCCCCGGGCCCTACAGCCCGACCGTCCAGTATCGGACGTTCCAGCTGGACCAAGGTAGGAGTTACCGGTTTCTCCTCCCTCTCTCCCCTTGTGTCCGGGGCTGGTGCCGGGAGGCAAGAGAGCTGGAGAGGTCAGGCCAGGCTCAGCCAGGCTCGTGAGTAAATGCAGAGCACTCTGGTGTCACACTCAGTCCCTCCGCTCCTCTCTGCCTTGTGCCAGGTAAGTCCCTTTTACCACTTTCTTCTAAGTTAAGTCCGGACACCTCCTGTCACTGGCACCTGAAGGGGGGGGCCAGTCGCTCTACAGGTGGGAAGAGCATTTTCTTCAGCTTTTGCAAGCAGCCAAAAGAAAAGAGCAAAAATTGCAAAAAACGAACCCTCAAGCCGTGACCTGGGATGGGTTTTTCCTCACCTGAGCATGCTCAGCCAGCCAGCACCTCGTTCCTGCAGCAGCCACCCAGGCCCAGAGCGTGGGGGCAAAGCCACATGGCCTCCTGGGGTTAGGCATGGGGACAGGGAGCACTGCGAGATGGACCTTGGCAAAACTCAAGCACAGTGTGGAGGAGGGAGCAATCCCTTCCATTCCTGCAGCCGCAGCCAGACCCAGCCTGGCAGGCCCCTCTTCCAGCACTTGACATTCTCTTCCTTCTCTTTCCTGCTCTTCCTTCCCTCTGCTGCCTTTTCTTCTCCTTTCTCCCCTTCCTCCTCACTTTTTTCTCTGCAGTTTTACCCAAAAACTTCAAGGTGAAGATGGTGACAAAGACATCTGTCCTTTTGAGCTGGGAGTTCCCTGAGAATTACAACTCTCCTACCCCGTACAAGGCAAGTGGGGTGCAGGAGTTTTCCCCGTGTTTGCCCCAGCTCTGCAGGGCTGGGTGTTCCCTGCAAAGCGAAGGGGTGGGCAGGAGGGAGCTGGAGCATTTCCAGCCCTGCTCAGGGAGCCCCCTCCTCCCCTCCCACAGATCCAGTACAACGGGCTGCACGTGGACGTGGACGGACGAACCACCAAGAAGCTCATCACCCACCTGAGGCCCCGCACCTTCTACAACTTCGTGCTGATGAACCAGGGCAACAGCATGGGGGGGCTGCAGCAGAACGTGGCCGCCTGGACCGCTGCTGACATGTTGTCCAAGAAGCCAGAGGTGACCCACAAGCCTGATGCTGATGGCAACGTGGTGGTGATTCTCCCCGACGTGAAGAGCTCTGTGCCTGTCCAGTAGGTTTCTGTTTAACTGCAGGTGTGGGGTGCTCAGTTAATGCTTTGGGGGTCAGCCCTGATGGCTGGAGACCACCACAGACCCTCAGGGGCAGTGCCAGGGACGTGATCCCTGCATTTCCAGCCTTTCTGACCATTGCCTTTTGGAGGCACTTCCACACACCAGAGGGAAAGCCAAAGAGGGGTGAAGGGAGTATGTAAGGAGACACGGGGCTGCCCCTGGATCCGGCTCACTCCGGGAATAACAACTCTGCTAAATGCAAAATGAGGGGCTTGAGCCAGTGGGGAGTGTGGGCAAACTCACATCTGTGCACTCCCTTCTTCCTGGCTAATTCCTTCTGTTTCTCCTGATCATTCCCAACGTTTAGAGCTTTCTACATTGTGGTGGTGCCTCTGAGGAAGTCCCGGGGAGGACAGTTCCTCAACCCCCTGGGCAGCCCTGAGGAGATGGACCTGGAGGAGGTGAGTGCAGGGGAACCCGGGCTGGGCTGTAGGGGGTGGTGACCTGGGGCTGGGAGCGTTTTTGGGGGACCTGTGCTCCCCGTTCAGAGCAGCCAAGGAGTGGCCAGTCTGGGAGGGCTGGTCTGGCTCTCCTTGCTGCTCCCTTCCAGGGTCTCAGGGTGTTCTCTGCTCCCTGCAGCTGATCCAGGACATCGCCCGGCTGCGGCGCCGGAGCCTGCGGCACTCCCGGCAGCTGGACTTCCCCAAGCCCTACATCGCTGCCCGCTTCCGCTCGCTGCCCTCCCACTTCATCCTGGGGGACATGAAACACTACGACAACTTCGAGAACAGAGCCCTGGAGCCGGGGCAGAAATACGTGATCTTCATCCTGGCAGTGCTGCAGGAGCCCGAGGCTGTAAGTGCTGCCTGCTGCCCCCGGCCCTCTCCGATCCTTGGGGATGGACCAGGGAGCTGGCACAGCCCTGCTGCCCTCCTGCCCTCCCTGAGGGGTTTTTCTGTCCAGCTGTGGAGCTTTTGGATGTGGCTCTTGTGCCTGATGAGCTGCTCATGCTTGTGCCTGCATTCATCTCTTCCACACACCAAGGACACGAGCAGCTGTGCTTCTCCCAGATTTGTGGACAGAACTTGGACACTTGTGGCTCCAGACTGGAGTCCAGAGTGGGGAGGAACACTGAACTATCCCCTCAGGGCTGCACAAGAGCTCAGAGAGCCCTGAGTCAAACCCCTTTTTGAAGAGAAATGTCCTTTAAAGGCTGTTCTTTAACTCCTCAGAGCAGTGACCCCAGACATCCTGCTCCAAGAGCACGTCACACTCTGGGCATTGCTAAATTCCCCTCCGAGCACAGAGGGGAGCAGTTTTTAATGGAAAACTACAAGTCCTCTCTACCAATTCAGCAGCTCTGCTGTTTTCACTGGGGCTGTACTTGAGTTTATGAAAACAACTATTTTAATATTGCCTGCCTCACACACAATGGGAAGCAGCCTAATACTTTGTTGTTTTTAAATCCCCCTGTGGAATTGTAGCAGGGAGCTATTGGAAATTAAGGGTTTTCAGAGGTTTTTTCCCCCAATAAATATTTAGTTGTATATTTGATATTAAAGGATTAGGCTGACACGCTCCTGAATGGGTTTCTCAATCGGATTGCTGCAGCTTGTGGTAATTTCTGCTTTAGAACAACGTGCTGCAGACTCAGTCCCAGTGGCCTGGATCCACAGCAGCTCCAGAGTGTGGAGCAGCATTCCAGCCTGCTCAGAGCTGATGGGATTCAAAGAGCCAGAGCCCCTGTTCTTGTCCTGTCCCTGGCTGCTCTCCCAAACCAGGCCATGGCCGTTCTCTGTGCTGCTCAGTTTCTGGTGTTTCTGTGTAAAATGGGAGCTCACCCCTAGTCAGGGCTCCGAAGGGCTTGGATGTGCCTCTGGTCCTCCTCAAGAACCTGGCTCAGTGCAGAGGCAGCAGAGGACACACACAGTGTTTTACTACTTCATATTTATTTGTCAGGGTTGGTTTTTCAGTCACCAGACCAAGCGTTAATTCTTGTTTTAATCCCTTCCCTCTTGCTCTATAATCCCATCTGACTGTCAAAATCCAGATGGTTACATGAGAGCTTGGGGAGAGTGTTTGTGTGTTAGTGGCAGTGGTGAGGGCTCAGGGCTGTGGTGGACAGAGACAGCTGGATCTCTAAAAGCACCTTCCTGGCCGTGAGAGGGGCTGAGCCACAGGCACAGGGCAGGCTCCAGCTTCACAGGAGTGTGATCTCTCAGAGATCTGTCTCACTGGAGCTCTGGAAGTGGAAGATACCCTCATGGATGCCTCATCGGGGCATTTTCTCTAGGCTGAGGAGGGCGTTTTCCCTGTTTGGGTTGTGCTGCAGAGAGCTCACATCCTCTCCAGCAGCTCCCCCTGTGGAATATCGTGTGCTTGCCCCCTTTTCAGTCCCCATCCCACCTCTGAGCTGTGTTCCACCACGTTCCCTGTCTTCCAGACCTATGCTGCCAGTCCCTTCTCCGACCCCATCCAGCTGGACAACCCTGACCCACAGCCCATCATCGATGGTGAGGAGGGGCTGATCTGGGTCATCGGGCCCGTCCTGGCCGTGGTCTTCATCATCTGCATCGTCATCGCCATCCTGCTCTACAAGAAGTAAGAGCTGCTGGCTGCCCACACCTGAGGTGGTCCTGAGTGTCCCCAGGGCTCCCTAAAGGGAATTTCCTCCTTGGTCCTGTCCTGGTCAGCTGAGGGTAAATCCTTCCCTGGGCAAATATTGAGGAGCCCTGAGGCACGGGTGCTGGCATGGGAGAGTGCCCGGCACGGGAGGGATGAGCCGTGGGCTGCAGGGGTTTGCTGCTTCAGGCTCTGCCCCGTGGCACTCGCAGGAAAGCTGTGCCTGTCCCAGACACACCTCGGGATTCCAGCAGTGCTGCTCTCAGCCTCAGACTCCCCTTTCCATGCCCTGTGTGCCTGTGGGCACTGGGGGGATGCAGGGAAGGCACCTCTGGGCTGTGGGGCAGCAGAGACCTCCACTGCTCTCAGGCTGGTTTTCTGCTGGGTGTGAGCCTTCAGGAGAGAGAAGGGAAAACCCCTGGCAGTGTCTCCCTTTCCCCTGGCTTTCTGAGCAGCTCATGGTGGAGGAGAACTGGGGGTCCCCTGAGCACACACAGGGCAAGGGAAGGGGACAGGAGGGGAAGCAGGAGATGAGCAAAATAAATGATGGTGGTGATGGCCAGCAGAGGTGTCCTTAGCTGGGACAGCTCGTTCCCGGGGTGGAGGAAGCTCTCCCAGCCCTGGTCCATCTCTGAGGTGCCCAGGTGTGCTCCTTGTGCACAGGGCTGTGGCCTCTGCGTCCCAGCGTGTGCGGCTGCTCTGGGGCAGGGGCTCGGGGGTCCTGGCTGCTGTCCTTTTACCTGGGTGACCTGTGCTGGTCCCACCTCTGCTGCCGGGGCTAGAGCTGAGCAAATGCTTCCCCTTCCCTCTGCAAGTCCTTTCTAACCTGAACATTTGTCTTGTCTTCTCTCCACTTACTGCTTTCCTGGACAGCAAACCTGACAGGTAAGAGCACCAGATTTGCCGTTTATTCAGGTTCTTGCTTGCTGTGTGTTAAGCAGTGTTTGCTGTGTGGTGTTGGGGCTTTGCTGGTGCAGTTCCCACCTGTAGATCTCTCCTCACAGAAACCCCATGTCAGACTAGTGTGGGACCATGTTTGAACTGGGGAGTGCCCAGCAGAGCAAGCCCAGCTTTCCCCTGCTTGTCCATTCCTAAATAAGATGGCCCTCTCTCAGGTTGAGCAGCAGTGACAGTAAATGGCTCATAAAGTGGTGGGTTAATGGAGCAGAGACACACTCATCTGTGTGGCAGTCCGAGGTGCAGGTGGGTTTCTGCACGTCTGGCTGGTGCACAGGGCTGTCCCTGAGCCCCCGGCACGCTGGCAGCAGATCTGTCCCCAGCTGAGCTGTCCTCGCCCCTGGCAGAAGCTGCTCCTGCCCCCTCAGCCAAGGGCCTCTGACTGAGGCTGTTCACGGCTGCAGAGACCTTTTCCCAACCATTTCCAGGACTGGGAGAGCTTTCACTGAGAGTAACTGATGGGTTCAGTCCATGAACTGTTAACAGCAGCTTCAGAACTGCGGCAGAAATGAAGCACTCCCAGCCTGCAGAGTGGTGTCATTCCAAAGTGGTGCCCCATGCAGTGCTGGCAGGGCTCACACCGCTTCTTCTGGCTGTCAGTGACATCAAGGGACAACTAAAAATGTCCTCAATCACCTCCTCTCTGCCTAAGTAATTGCCATTGCTGCTGCGGACAAGTTCTTGGAGGCCTCTGTGCACCCAAGGCAGGAGAGGTGAGGAGCCCCACAGCCGCCTCGCTGGCAGGGCTGGGACCACCTTTCCAAGCCTCGGGGTGGGGACCACGTTCTCTGTCTGCCCTCTGGAGACGTTCAGCTCCCAGCAGCTCATCACTGTTCCTTTGAAAGAGGTTATCACATCTTTAGGTCAGCACTGGGCTTTGCTTCTAAATTCTCTTCAAGGAGAACGAGCCGGGTCAGCAAAGACTTTTTCACCTGCCTCAGCTAACCGAACCCATTTGGAGGAAAATATATTAGGAAGCACTTCCATGTGCAGCTCAGCTGGCAGGTTGGAGTGGGCCTGGCTCCTGGCAAGGAGGAGAGGTGGATCTCAGCAGGCACAGCTGTGCTGGGAGAGGATGTGTCTGCACTCCTTGTTGAACCCAGATTTTTAGGGTTCTGCAGTTCAGAAAAGATTGAAAACTGCTGCTCTGACTTCTCTGTCTGCAGCAGGGCAGCTCTGAGAGCTCCTGAGCCAGCCAACAGCAATATCAGAGCTTGACATCCAAGGTCACGGGCAGGAGATTCTGTACTTTTCCAAATGATTCTGCTGGCTCTGGTTCTTCCAGGGTGGAAGTGGCTTGGCCAGAGTCAGAAGATTTTTGCTCTGCAGAGTTCAGTGGAGGCTGCTCTGAGCAGGGAGGGTGAGGTGTGAGTTCGCAGCACCTCAGCTGCTCCTGGAAGAAGGGGGGAGCTTCCAGACTCACCTGAAAGCTGCTGAGGGGCTGCTGGGCCATTGTCAACCCCTGAAACACAGCACTGGCAAACCTTCCAAACCTCGTCCCTTTTCTGATGTGTTTTACATATTTACACCCCTGGCTGCACCTTTGATTTTCGGGGGGGAGCTTTACTCATGCCTGAACATGAGTGCCTGAGAAGTAGCTGAGACCACAAGGCCCAGAAGCTAAACTGCTTTTTCTTTCCGGTCTTTTTTGTTTCTTTTTGGGTTTGTTGTGAAGCAAACGGAAAGATTCAGAGCCACGGACCAAGTGCCTCCTGAACAACGCTGAAATCGCCCCCCACCACCCCAAGGACCCCGTGGAAATGAGGCGAATCAACTTCCAGACTCCAGGTAACCAGCTGCTGACCAGCCTCTCGGGCTGGGAGGGCAGGAGTGGAGCCCCTGCCCCTTCCCCGAGCCCTTCCTGCCTGCCCAGAGGCTGCTGAGGCACTGCCTGGAGACCCAGTGCTACCCTTGGGCACAGCCGGGGAACCCCAGCCCTGGCTGTGCTGAGTGGGACCCCAAGGACCTTGCGCAGGCTGTTCCCGGTGCTGGCAAGGCAGGAAGAGGGGTTTTCCTGGATTCCCAGATAAACTGGTGCCTTCTGGGCTGAGCTGCAGGCACCGTGGCTGTGCCAGACACGCCCGAGCACCAGCGCTGCCCCATGCCCAGCTGGGAGCTCCTGCGTGGGGAGATGGAGCATGGCAGGCTGCCCAGCGTCCAGCCACACCTGGAACTGGTGCTCTCTGGTGCCAGACCACTCCTGCTGGGAGCCAGGCCTGCCCCACGGGCCGAGCAGGGAGGAAGGAGCTGGTTGCTTGGTGCAGATGAGGCAGCGTCTCCTCGCTTGGTGCAGATGCTGTCACGGAATCCCAGAGTGGTTTGGGTTGGGAGCACCTCAAAGCCCATCCAGTCCCACCTCTGCCATGGGCAGGGCACCTTCCACTGTCCCAGGGTGCTCCAAGCTTTGTCCAGCCTGGCCGTGGGCAGCGCCAGGGCTGGGCCAGGCTGTCAGTGCAGCTCCGGGCAGGGCTCCGTGCACTCCCTGCCCTGCACACGTGTCCCCGTGCCCGTGCAGGTGCCACTGCCTGCGTGGCACCTCTGCAGCCACCACTGACACACCCAGCACGTCCTCACACAAAGGAACACATGGCCGTGCTGACCCCGTGCCTGTCCACTGCCTCCAGGTTCCTGGTGCTTGAGGATGTGGAAGGGAATTGATTGTGCTTTTTGGGGGCTGGCTGTTGTTTTCAGTTTGTTTGTATTTTTTTTGCTGTTTTGTGCTCGTTAGTAATGTTTCTGTAGCTCCTGTTTCCCTGTCCCATCCAGTCCTGTCCTTAGTGCTGTCGAGTTTCCTCAGGGTGACGCTGGCACAGGGACCCCGAGGGCAGGGATTTGTAGGGAAGCACAAGGGCAGTGCTGAGCTGGGGGACTCTTACCAAAATGAGTTAGGAACCACCTGTGGGGATCAGCCCAAGCTTAGGAATGATGCTCAGCTGAGGGGGGCAGTGGGTTCTCTCCAGCGTGCAGGGGCAGCAGTTCAGCACAGGTAGGTCCCCAAATCAGCTCTTATGCTGCTCTTGCAGGAGACCCTGAGGGTCTGAGATCCTCCGAGTGCTCCCAGCTGCAGCTCAGCAGCAGTTGGCCCTTGTCTGGGTGCTCCTTTGGCAGCGTTCCTGGGGCTGCTCCGGGTGCAGGGAGGAGGCAGCCCCCAGAGAAGGAGCTGCACTCCCTCAGATGAAAAGACTGTGCTGAGATAAAAATAAAAGATTTGGGTCTTCCAGCTTGGTCTTGGTGCCAAGAAGCAGCTGGAAGTGCTGGTTCCTGTGTTTCCCTGAGTGGGAATTCCTGTGTCCCACGGGACAGCAGAGTCAGCTGAGGGTGCTTCCATCAGTGGGATCGATGGGTGAGGGGATCTGGAGGAATTCTGTTGACCCCACTGCTTCAGTCATGCTGTACCTCTGAATTCGGGCTCTGAGAGGCTTGTGAAAGATGGCTGAGACATCAAAACCTGCAGGAAGGCCCTGCAGATCCCAAAAGACACCGGCTGTGTCCGGTCTAGCTTCAGGAAGATGCTGCCCTTTCCATTCCGAGTTTATCTGGCCAGAGCTGACCTACCTAGTGCTACTCTGCTCTCTAATTTGTGAAGCACTAAAAGGTTTTAAAGGATCTGGGGGAGTTGATCACCTGCCTCCCACAGAATTTTGGAAACATTGGGTGGAAATGGAAATGAATGGGAAAATGCACTTGGAATGTGTTGGCGGTGATGGAGAGGTTGTGGTGCAGTTTGCAGGGGAAGACTCCACAGGTGCTCTCTGAGCTAAAGGCATCTAAATTCAGTATATTGTGGTTCAGAAGGGGCCTGTAGGCTCTTCTTCAGACGGATGGCCCCAGGTAGAATCTCCATTGTGTCCCCAGAATCCCAGGGAATGGGAATGTGCAGCTCAGGGAGGGGAAAACATCTTAGATGTCCTGTCCTAATCAGCACAAAAAATACCTTTCTTTTCCTCTTTAGATTTATGTTGGTTTTTGGTTTTTTTTATTAGCATGAAATTTTTACAAAAGTGTATCTTTTATTTATTTTTTTTTTACTGTTTTCTGCAGATTCTGGTCTGAGCAGCCCTCTCAGTGACCCTGAGTTTGACTTGGAAAGTTAGTTCCTGTGTGTTTTTGTTCCTGTTGGTTTCATTTTTCCCCCCATTATTATTTTCCTCTTCTGTCCCTTTCCTTTCCAATTCTCGTTCCGTTGCTGTTTCTGTTTTTTGGTTTTCTGCCGAGCTCTCCGTATCCCTGCGGTGTTTGCCCATCTCACCCCTTTCTGTGCCATCTGTTTGTCCGACCTGCGCTGCCAGTTTTACAGTACCCGCTGAGGGGCCTTGGGAGGGCAGGGCAGCGCCGGGCAGCGGCCGGGGCCGGCCATCCCCGGTGCCACCCCGGTGCCATCCCCGGTGCCACCCCGGTGCCACCCCGGTGCCATGCCCGGTGCCATCCCCGGTGCCATCCTTGGTGCCACCCCGGTGCCATCCCCGGTGCCATCCCCGGTGCCATCCCCGGTGCCCCGGGAGGGCCCAGGGCTGCCGTTCCCCCCGTGGGGGATGTTCCACCGCTGCTGCTGTCCCCGCTGTCCCGCTGTCCCGCTGTCCCGCTGTCCCCGGGGGCTGCGCTTTGCTGTGCGCAGCGCAGGGAGAGAGGAGCCGGAGCTGCGGCTGCTGCTCCCCTCCGCAGGAGCCACACGGGCACCTTTTCACTCGCAGGGGAAGGGGACACTTCCCCTCTGTGGCAGGGGCCCGTCCCTTGGCCCCGGGCTGCTCCAGGAGCACAGAGAGCAGAGCCCACCCCAGGGACCCCCTGCACCCCCGGGTCTCACGCAGGGCCTCCAGCCACGGTGGTTTTGCAGGATAAATGGGCTCTGGCCCCTGGAGCAGATGTTAGGGTGACGTTTCTGGCGAGTTGGCTGGTGCACAGAGAATCAAGTCTTTTGTGATAAGATTAGAGAGATTCAAGTGATTGAAATGTTAGATGAGACTGGCTCGAAAAGATTGCATCCCATTAGGAGCCAAGATCCCAGCCTTGCTGGGTGGTTTGGGCTTGGATTTTTTTTAATGCTGGGCAGGGAAGTATGTGAGGTTTCAGCTGACAAATGTGAAGAGTCACAGATGCTGCTTGTGCTTGGAGATTCAAGGGCTGGGATATTTCCCTGAATAGTTTAATCCAAATACTGGTCTCTTTGGTATGGAATATGTCACAATTGTCCCAGTCTGCTGCCCCCTCCCCTCAACCCCCTCACTGTAACGGAGGGGTTGTGGGTATTTTCCTGGCTGAACTCAGCCCTTCATACCCCAAAATGAGTTCCTGAATTAAAGCAGAGAAGAGCAGCTGCTCAGCTGAGCCCAGGCAGTGCCGCTCCTGCCTCATTTCACAGCAAACTCCTGGCTCCTGCTGGATACCCCATGCACTTGGCACTTTGACCAGGGAAGTGTTTATTGCTGCAGAGGTTCTTTTATTCCAAAGAGCCCTAGAAATTGATCCCACGAGGAGTTTCTGTCCTTAACAGCAGCAGAACAAGGCGAAGTCCAGGTGTTCCCAGGCAGGTTCTGTGCAGGGAGGGTGGGAGGGGAAGCAGGATGACCCCAGCAAAGGACAGAGCTGCTGGTCACACTGTGGATCTTTCCTGGAGCTTTTATGGAGGAAACTTGTGAAATTCCTTCAAGGGGAATGTGACTCCTCACTCCAGACTGGCACTGTGGGCCTCTCCCATGCAGCCCCCTGGCTCAGAGATTGTTGCACGTGTTGCTCCATGACTTCTGAGCCAAGGAGACTCTGGGGCTTTTCTTGCTTGTCATTACAGGGGTTTCTGACTGTTTATTTTCTCCTTTTGACCTACAAGTCCATCGAGTGTTGGTGGTGTTGAACTGGTTTGGTCTGATCTGGAGCATCTCAGGCAGGGTGGCCTCCCCACCCCACACTCAGAGAGCACCAGCTCCTCCCAGCAGCCCCAGCCTGCATCTGGTGCTGGGTGCAGGGCAGCCACCCTCCATCCAGGAGGAGAAAGAATCCTCCTCTAGGTGTGATGGGATAGGACAACAGGAGGTTAAATCAGAGTTTCTCCTCCATGAGCCGAGAGAGGATTCCTGCCCTGATCCCAGCAGACTGGAATCTCCAGGATAGCTCAGGGTTATTTCTGTGAGCTTTTTTGGTGTATTTCCCCTCATCTTCTATTTTCAGCCATAATTCCTTGTGCTGAAAATGGATGTGTGGTGAGCTTAGGAGAGACCTGTCCAGGTATGGCAGACTCATCCCGTGCCCAGGCCTGGGGGAAGCAGCACCTCTCCCAAATCACTGTAAAACTGAGGATGTCATGCTTGCTTTGCCATCTCTGTGCTGAGTTTTCAGAGTTTCTGACCATGCTGCTGCCACGCCACTGCTTTGTCACCCACCAACACCCACGGGGCTCGAAATTCTCCCTGGCTTCCACCTCTTCTCCACTCCTGTCCTTCTCATCAGGGGCACTGCCCAGGGCTTCTCGGGATGCTGCTCTCCAGGCCTCTGAGGCTGGCAGACAGCATGGGAAGCCTTTGAAAAAACATCATCTGATGCAGATGAGCAAAGCACGGAGCGCTTTTCCACCACTGAGGGGCTGCAGGGAGGGATGGGTCCCTGCTCTTCCCAGAGCTCCAGCTGCCCCTTTTGGAGCAGGGTGTGCAAATCCCAGGCTGAGAACTGAGTCAGCTGTGGCTGCTCACCCCGATGGTGGCTGAGATGAACCCCAGTTGGACCAGTCTGAGCCAGTGGGACCTCCCAGTATGGCTCCAGTGGGCTCCCTGGCAGCTCTGGCTGCCTCAGCACCCGCACACCAAAGTGCTGGGGGGGATTGCAGGGGCAGCAGCTGAACCAGCTCAGGGGCATCAGAGCCTGCAGCAAATTGTTCCAATCCCCCTGCCTAGGGGGGATCTGCTGCCTGCCCACCCCAAAAGGTGACAACGTTCCCAGCAGAGCCTGGCCCACGGAGGGAGGGGGGGCTGTGCTGTGGGAGGAACATCATCCATGAGCTGTGAGGGGGAGGAGGGCCCAGCTGGGTGTTCCAGGGCTGGCTGCACCCTGGGAATGGTGGAGGTCAGAGCTCAGTGTCCCTGAGCAGACCCAGAACTTCCAGAGCTGACGTTGTGCAAAGGACAGCCCAGAGAATCCGTGAGGTCGGAAAAGACCTTAAAGGTCATCGAGTCCAGTTCCCGAAAAGCCTCCCCTGCTTCCCCACATCTGCATATTCCCCTCCCTGCCCACATCTCCATGGCTGGCTGGATCCTGCCCTTGCCCCTCCCTGCTGGAGCTGGCTCCTGGTCCCCGTGGGGGCTGTGCCATTTGCTGCGTGGGTTCCTCTGGCAGCGTTTGCTCATTCCAAGTCCACTTTGGAATCGCTAACACGCATCTGCTCTTCGGATTTTCCTTTTTGTTTTGCTCTGATTTCCACATTGAAAATGGGGCCATCACGGGAACACTCTCATTTTACTGTTATTTTTTTTTATTTCCTTGATTTTTATTTTTTACTTCCAAGGACACAATTTCGAGCCCTGAATTCTTCTCTTCTAACCTCCCTACTTTCATTGCAGATCTTACATTGTAATTTATTTTCTTTTCTTGTTCCTTCTTTCTTATAAAATGCGCAACAGTTGTGGATTTTAGTTATTACTAAATGAGATTCTTTTCCTGCTGTCTTGTCTTTTAGGTATGCTCAGCCACCCACCCATCCCCGTTTCCGAGCTGGCTGAACACACAGAGCATCTCAAAGCTAATGATAACCTGAAATTATCCCAAGAGTATGAGGTATGAGCAAGAGTGAGTGCTGTGCATGGGTTTGCAGAGCCAGGAATTAGGGAATTCAGGCCTTCATCCAAATAAACAGCTTTGTTTTAAAGATCTGGTTAGCTGAAATTTAAAAGCTATTTATGTATTGGAAATTAGGTACTTGCTGAGCGCTTTGCTGGGTTCAGTTCCAGTTCACAAAAAGAAAGAGGTTGGTCCATGAGCTGCTCCTGTGTGGTGGGCAGAGGCCGAGCTCCCTCGGGGAGGGGGCTGCAGTTCTGGAGGGTGATTGCTGGGTGGGCTGGGGGCTGTCCTGGGGGTACCTGTGTCGTGTGCTGGACAGGGAGGGCCCAAGCCAAGAACTGGGACACCCAGTTCATGCAGCTGAGGTTGAGGGAGTCCTCCACAACTGATGCCATCAGCAGCCACAGAACTAAAGATGGGAAAACAGGATGATTTGTACTTCCTTGTCATGTCTGAGGGGTTTGTGCACATTTTCCCTATCCTGGTAATGTTTGGTTACCCGATCCCAGACTGGTCTGGGGTGGAAACACCTTAAAGCCCACCCAGTGCCACCCCTGCCATGGGCAGGGACACCTTCCACCATCCCAGGCTGGTCCCAGCCCCAGTGTCCAGCCTGGCCTTGGGCACTGCCAGGGATCCAGGGGCAGCCACAGCTGCTCTGGGCACGCTGTGCCAGGGCCTGCCCACCCTCACAGGGAGACATTTCTTCCTAATATCCCATCTAAAGCCTCTTTCAGTTTAAAGCCCCTTGTCCTGTCACTCCATGCCCTTGTAAAAAGCCTCTCTCCACTCTTGGTTTTGTTGTTGAAAGCCATCAAATGCCCTGGTATTTTTAGCCTGATAACGAGTCTAGACTGCCTCGGTCTGTTTGCAGGCAGGAGCGAGGGGATGTTTTCCAAACACGGGGATGCTCTCGCCCTGCCCTGACCCCCGGGTAGCCCCCGGAGCGGGGTCACGGCCCGGGAAGGCACATTTGGCTCTGCCCCGCTCTCTCCTCCCCCGCTGGGCACGGGGCAGCAGCAGCAGCCCGCTCCTGTGCTCCATCCCGATTCCAGAGGCTGCTCTGCATAATGCCATATCCCGGGTGCCCTGGCCCCGTGCCAGCCCAGCCTCCTCCAGTGGGAGAGCCAGAGCTGAACAAACATCGCTAATGAAGTGAAGGCGAGGCATGATTAGAGGGATGGAGAGCAAACAGACACATTACAATAGTATAAATACCCATTAGTTAGGAATTCTCTGCAGCCGGAGCGCAGGAGCAGGGTCTGAGCAGCTGGGTTGGTACCAGCTGTGCCCGGGGAGCGCCGGGGTGGGCACGGGCAGGGAGGGCAGCAGGGCCGGGCGAGGGCCAGCTCAGAGGGGTGACTCTGGGACCTGGGACCTGTCCCCAAAGGGTGGGGGAGAGAGGGAGAGCAAGCAGCAGGAAACAGCTCGGCACGTTCCTGCCAAGCCTCCAATTGAGGCAAACCCCAAGGGCTCTGCAAAATGATGAAGGAATTAAGCCCTTGTTTTATTTAATTCTCTGGCTGAGGATTTAGAGGTAAACGTAATTAACCTAATTTCCATATCTGGGACAGCTGGACTTCAGAGAGGAAAAAAAACCCGACCACCAAACCTGGCATAAATCACCAGGACAGGCAGTGGAGGTTTTTCTCTCCGGTGCATTTCATTGTTTATTCTTTCATCCCCTCTAGGAAAAATCCATGTTGATTGAGTGTCCTGGGGCTGGGGTCCTTACCCCTGTTTTCTGCTGGGGGATGCACTCCTGGCCCTGCCAGGCTCCTGTGGGGCTTCCTCCCCATTTGCACTGGGAAACCTTCAGTGCTGAGTCCTTGTGGTCCCAAGCAAAGCTGTCCCAGCTCCACACAGAGCAGCCCAGTCCCCTCCTGCTGCCCATGAATAGTTTTGAATCATAGAATCACAGAATGGTTTGGGTCAGAAGGTCCCTTAAAGCCCATCTCATGCCACCCCCTGCCATGGGCAGGGACACCTTCCACTGTCCCAGGCTGCTCCAAGCCCCGTCCAACCTGGCCTGGGGCACTGCCAGGGCTGGGGCAGCACACAGGGTCAGAGACCAGCCAGGCTGGGTTCTTGCGGGGTGCACACAGCGAGACCTGCAGAGCCCCGTGGGGCGAGTGCTCAGAGCTGGATTTGCTGCTTTTCTCCTCACCGACTCGCCCGTTTCCTTTCCCAACCCCTGCAGTCCATCGACCCTGGCCAGCAGTTCACCTGGGAGCACTCCAACCTGGAAGTGAACAAGCCCAAGAACCGCTACGCCAACGTGATCGCCTACGACCACTCGCGGGTGATCCTGCTGCCCATCGAAGGTACGGAGCACCCGCTCCTCTGGGCAGTGCTGGGCTGCAGTTCCTGCAGGGAACTCCTGCACACGCTCCTCTCTCCTCTCTGTTTGTGTTCTCCTAACGTCTCCCACGAGTTTGGCCAGCAGGAGACGCCTCTGTAAACCAGGCATTGGGTAAATTCTGGTGACTGACATGTTCCCCTGGAGCTGCAATCCCTCATTTCAAGGGCTGGTTTATCAAGAAACTGCCTTCCCTTTGCTTGGAGATGCCTGTTTGATAGGTCTCTGACTAGCAGGAAGAATTCAGAGCACACAGTGCTTTGGAGGGAGCAGGAGCGGGGCTGCACGGGGAGGAGTGGGAAGCAAGCACAGGGCTGATGGTACCAGTGTGAGAGGCAGCAGCAGCAGAGATGTGGCCGCTGAGTTGTACAGGCATAAAGATCACCTGATAAGCAGCTCCTGCTGCAGCCCTGGCCCCTAAAAGGCTCAGGATAAGAAGGGGTTAGTGCGAGCCTGGCGGGTCATAAATTGTTTTCTGAGCTGCTTATGTGAGCGATGGTGCAGTCAGAAAATTTACATTAAATTTCACAACTCGTGGCTCTTGACAGAGCTGCTCCAGTGCACGCCAGGATAAGAGGGGCTTGAGATGGAGTTGAACAGGGCACCTGCTTGGGTTGCTGCTGCCGAGATAATTTTGGAGTTTCATGGGCTCAGGATGTGGCTGTGCCGGGTGGATAAAGCGTTCAAGGCCAGTCTTGCGTTGCCAAGAGCTGATCATTGGAGCAGAGAGGATGTGGGATGTCCTGGTAACTGCCTGGTGAATGGAGAGGTTAATTCAGCAGCCTTTGAGACCAGGGAATTGCTAAAATAATCTCCCTGTGCCACAGTAGCTCCGAGGGGTGTGGGGAAGGGGAGAGCTGAGGCAGCAGCAGAGCACAGTGATTTGCCAAAAAACTGCACAAATCTGGATTGCTCTGGTCTGCTATTAGAGGGCTTTAAATGTTTCTCCTTGTGAAGCTGACTGTGTTCTGCCTTGGTTTAATTCCGAGATTAATATTGTATGAGCCAAGGAAAGCAGAGGCTTTAAAAAGTTGCTTTGTCATTCAAGGGAAAGGAGAGGAGCACAAGTGTGGGAGTGAAGGACACTTGGGCTGGTCTTGGATCTGGGGCTGGATGCAGGCAGCAGTCCCAGCTCTGCCCAGGGCTCCGTGAGGGACCAGCAGTGCAAGGGTGATGGGCCAAGGCTGAATTTTCAAGCATCTGAGAGGTTCTGATATCTTGGCTGGTGTGCTCCTTCCTACCAGGCTCTATTTTATGCTCAGGGCTGGAAGATGAAAGGAGCTGGAGGAATCAGTTTTGTTGCTTTCTCTTTGTTTTAAATCTGGATTTGTCCAGGCTGCAGATTGTCACCGGCTGCTTGGTCAGGAAGAAGTAGTGGCTTTAATTCTGTGACTTCTCTGAAGCTGGGCCTGTCACACAGCGAAACATTGCAGGAGCTCCTGGCCACCATTTCAGGTGGCAGAGTGGACCCTGGGGGGCTGGAGAGGAGATTAATTCCAGAAGCTCAGCCTCAATCACGCTCCTGCCATTACAGCCACATTCTCTCCCTCCTGGAATTTCAGGCTGGGAGGGAGCAGGGGTAGGGAACCCTCCAGAAATTTAATCAAAAGCCATTTCTCCAGCAGCCGAAGTTCCCGGGTGCCCCCGAGGACAGGCAGGCGGCTCTGGGCTCGCCCCTGGCCAGCAGCAGCAGCAGCAGCAGCAGCCCCATTGCTGCAGCCCAGCTCCCCACTGGTGCTGCTCCCCACCCTTGGCTCCCAGGAGACAGGAGTGAAGGGCTCTGCACTGAGTTAATCAGGGGTTGGCAGAGCCTGCCAGCCTTGCCAGGCGCTCGGCTGTGCTTGGGAACAGCCAAACCACCCCAGGGTGCAGCTGCTCCTGCCAGGCGCCAGCTCTGGAGCTGAACCTGGGCAGCCCCGTGTGCCAGGGGCCGCTTTAACTCCAGAGCAGCTTTCTCCTGCCATGTCCCAATCAGCCTCTTCACTCTGGCAGTGCCTCCTGCTCATCCCAAACCCTTGAGCAGGGACCCAGGCAAGCAGCTGGAACTCAATAGCCTGTAACTCATGCAAGTAGAAAAAAAACACTCCTAAAAATGACAGCGGGCAATTTACAGCGAGTCAAAGCCTGTAATTTCAAAGCCTTCATTGGCTAAATCCAGCCTGGTTTTATTCTTTACTGTGTCCAGCTGTAGCTGAATGCCTGGAATTCGGCTCTGGACCACACAGTCATTGACCAGGTGCATTTGCTGCCTGGGCTTGGGGCGGGCTGGGACAAGGACTCGGGTTTGTCCTACTGGACACCGATGCAGAAAGAGCCTGGGCCAGGACTTTGCTCCTGTTCAACACATGAGTGAAAGAACCATAGTTTCAAGGCTTGATATTCAGTCTCTTTAGTATCTTTTGTAAGGATTTACTGTCTCCCTGCAAAGCAGGAGCTTGAGCTGGGAAAACCTTGCCAAGAGCCTGTGCGATTCTGACCCACCAAGCCACCGAGGCTCTGGTGTTTCTGCAGGGCACTTCTCCCTAACAGCCTCCCTGCAGAAATCTCCTCATGCTTCCACCTGTGTGAGGTCCCGTGCAATTCTCTGATTTTGGCTGATCTGACACAGGAATTGTGGGCAGTGATTACATCAACGCCAACTACATCGACGGGTACCGGAAGCAGAACGCCTACATTGCCACGCAGGGGCCTCTGCCAGAGACCTTCGGGGACTTCTGGAGGATGGTGTGGGAGCAGCGCTCAGCCACCATTGTTATGATGACTAAGCTGGAGGAGAAATCACGGGTAAGATGCATGAGAGGGATGACTGGTTAGTCATAATCCGGGGGGATTGGAGGGGAGAGTTGGGGGAACAGCAAATCCCTTTGATGTGCAGCCAGTGGGGGGTTTCTGCCTGCTCTGCCAGCACCCTGGAAGTTCAGTGATTCATTGCCTTTTTCACCCTGCAAAGCTGCAGCCTCCTTGGCAACTCCAGGAGAAGAGGCTGCTGGGTCCCACTGCATGTCTGTCTTGGAGTTAATCATGTGGCAAGTTCCACATTCAGTTCTCTTGCTTAACAAGCCCCAGTACCTTCCCTCTAATCTTCAGGATCATTCCAGTCTATTGTCTATGGGATTGATGTGGCATCAAAGCCTGTGCTTAGTCAGCAGGAGCTTTCTCTGATGGCTCTGTCCCTGTCCTGGTGCTCTGCACAGACTCTTCTTGCACCTCCCCTTGCCTTTGCCACCTGCCCAGCTTCACCTGTGACAGGGCAGTTTGGGAACGAGCTCCCCCGCCACTGAAGGGTTTGTCCCAGCCCTGAGCCGTCCCTCCTGCCTTGCAGATCAAGTGTGACCAGTACTGGCCAGGCCGAGGCACGGACACCTACGGAATGATCCAGGTGACGCTGCTGGACACCATCGAACTGGCCACGTTCTGCGTCCGAACCTTCTCCCTGCACAAGGTGAGGGGGCTGCTGCTCCTGCTCTGCCTGGGGATGGGCTGTGGCACCCCTGGCACCCCCTCCACACCCGGCACACCCTGCACCCTGCACACCCGGCACACCCTGTACCCTGCACACCCTGCACCCTGCACCCCCTGCACACCCGGCACACCCTGTACCCTGCACACCCTGCACACCCTGTACCCTGCACACCCTG
>VYXC01009376.1:17196-35411 GCA_013397175.1 Platysteira castanea | reverse complement strand
TTTTTTTTTTAAAGACAAAGAATATCAGTCAATGAATTTAAAAGAAAAATTTGCTTATTTGTTCATATTATGTTCAAAGACAGTCTATTTTTTCACTGTAGAAATGTTACGTGTAATGGCTGTGATATATGAAAATGCAGTGCAAATTGCTACTTCTACATATTGCTTTTCTACCATTTAAAAGGTTTAACTTGCTCATGTAAGAACAAAATGTCCTTTCTGGATTTTTTTTTTTTTTTTTTTTTTTTTTTTTTTTTGTTTTTTTTTTTTTTGTTTTTTGTATTTTTTCTNCACGTCCCTGGGAGGGTGGGGAGCAGCAGGGGCAGGGGTGGGGGCAGCGCCAGGTCCCTCCCCTTCAGCTGTGGCCATTCAGGGCCAGGGCTGAACTGGGAGATCCAGCAGCACCAGAGGCTTTTGCTGACTGGAGACAGAGGTGATTTCGGAGCCTTGACCCCCCCAGGTGTTGTGCCAGGTGTGTTGCAGGTGCCAGCCCAGCCTGGCTCTGTGCTGGCTGTGCCTCCAGTGCCCAGGAGTTTTCCTGCAGCCCTGCACAGAGCACAGGACACCTGAGAAAAGCCACCCTGCCCCAAACTCTGCTCACCTCTGCCCTTTCCTTTTTTTTATTTTTCTAGAAGGGGTAATCATGGCCATCAAGTGCTGCCCAGAACCCCCCACACAACCCATTTCCTGTCTTTAACTGAAAAAAAAGAAAAAGAAAAAAAAGAAAACAAGAACCGACTGAAAAGCTTCTTCGAGATTTTACTTATTTGTGTGAAAGTTGCCCAAATTTCTAAGTATGTTGCAGCAAAATCTTACTGGACAAGTTGGGGGGGGAGGTTTTTTTCTTTGTATGAGAGCAAAGTGCTGTTGCTTTCACACTGTTATTTCAAACTGAAACAGTAAGTGGTTTTCATACCACGGTGTATGTAGATATATTGACTTTGTATTAAAGGAAGATTGTCTGAACGTGCTGCAGCCCCGTGTGTGTGGGAGGGGCAGGGCCGGGGCAGCTGCTCTGGGCAGGGACTCCCAAATCCGTCCTGCGGTGCCCAGGGCCAGGGAACAGTTGTTCTCCCTCTGCTCTCCCTCTGCTCCTGCTAACAACGGGCACCTGTGCAAGCCAAACGTGTGGCTGCAAAGGAAAGCTCATCTGGGGAGCTTTGGGCCCAAAAGTGCAGGGCCACGGGCACCAGGGCGCTGCTGGTTCAGCCGTGGGCGAGTGGGGGCAGCTCAGGGGCACCAGGAAGGTTCTGCCCACCCGGGGTTTTGCCCGTGGGGGTGGCAGTGCTGCCCTGTCCCAGTGTCCTGGGGGGACACAGGGCTCAGAGCCCTGTCCCAGTGTCCCTGGAGGGGCACAGGGCTCGAAGCCCTGTCCCTGCTCCAGGTGGAGCCCAGAGGGAGGAGAAGGCAGAGCCACGGCCCAGGGACTGGATGGGCTTTAAGGTCCTTCCAACCAAACCATTCTGGGGTCCTGTGAGCTGCTGGAAACCCCTGGTCCCACTGACCCAGACCCTAAGCCCAGCCCTGGCTCCTGCTCCCGGGTAGGCCCAGTCCAGCCTGAGCTTCCCAGCTCAGCCACCTTAGGCCAGACAGGAGCACAGCAGGGAAAGGCTGGCGAGGGCACAGGGGTTTGGGAATGATGGAAGTGTTGATCTGGGATCCTTCCCTCCCCTCCACAGCTCCCCCTCTCCCTGCAGGAGACTGACACCACCAGCAGCAGTTTGACTCCAGCTTAAAGAAAAGAACAAAAAATTAATTAGCAGGTTCACAGAGAGCCATGATCAGCATCAGGTGAGCTGAGATCCCAGGGAATGACATCACCTCCAAAATGTTGTTACTCCGTGTGAGAGATGGAGCGGGGAGGGAGCCAACCACACATCAGACAGCAGCAACCCTGATGGCACAGGAGAAAAGAGACAGGAATAAAACCCAGCAATCTCCTGGTTTATAACCACGTCTCGTGGACGTGTGTCCCTCCAGGCAGCCTGGGAGTAGTGATGAGTTCTGACTTCATAATCTGGACTCAAAGGAAGTTTGTAGCACGAGTGGCTCCCCAGCTCAGCCACGAGACACGGGACAGGCACCTCCCCAGCCTCGCGTCAGTGAGGGGATTTTTGATGCTCACTTTATGCTATCATTGAAGAACAGAAAGGAAAAACTGATTCTTCTTCTGAGCTCTGTTTCTCAGCCCTCCCCTCCCTCCCTGCCTGCCTACCTGCTCCCCTGCACTCCCAGCACTGCTATTCCTGTCTCTGTGACGATAATCATTCCCATCACTGCTCTCCAGGCTCTTATTTTGGTTCCATCCTTTTCTGAGCTGGCGTGACCATCCCCCAGGCTGAAACGCAAACCCCTCACAGAACTGAAATACACTCCACATGGAGCACAGGAAGGTGAGTGGCGAAGAGAATTGGAACAACAGCTGGGAACTAAGTCAAGCTTTCCAAAAATCCCGAGCAGCGCCGCAGGAAGCCAGTCAGGGCAGCAAACACGGGATGAAATCTTCTCATAGAATCGTGGAGTATCTTGGACTGGAAGGGGCCCACAGGGCTCATCCCTGTGCACCCCCTGGGCCTGCACAGACCCCCCAACACCCCACCCTGGGCATCCCTGGGAGTGGGATCCAAAGGCTCCTGGAGCTCTGGCAGCCTCGGTGCCCATTCCCTGGGGAGCCTGGGCAGTGCCCAGAGAGAGTGAGGCTCACGTGGAACAGTCCCAGGAGAAGCTGCTGGAATTACATCACAGTTACAGTTTTGAATGCGACAGCCTGACATGGGGATTAATAAATGATAAAACAAATGATAAAATAAATGATAGCACAAATGATTCCAGGCTCTGGGGTGTGTGTGGTGCACCCCGAGTGCACCCAGGTGCCCACCCCAGCTGCAAAGAGCAAATGGAACAGGAATTCTTGCTCCGAGCTCAGTCTCTCCAGGTTTGCTGTGCCAGACAGCACCAGCCTGAAACCTGGCACGGGGCTGACTTTCATTTTAATTAAACTCTAAGTGATGGCCCATTAATGCCCATTTGCAGCAGGGTTCAGGGGGAGGCTCTTGTTCCTTATTGATCCCATGGTTTTTTCCCTCTCTCTCTCTCTCTCTCCTCTCTTTCTCTCACACGAGCTCCAAATGACAGCTTTGACAGCGAGTTTATTAAAGATGTGAGCAGGGGTGGAAGGAGTAAATCATTGTAGGTAATATTTTTGCAGGCCAGGGCTGTCACAAGGGCTCCAGACCTACACAAATCCGATTCCCAGCAGAGGAGCGGGGTCAAGGCATGGGCAGTGGTTTTACAGGGGACCTCAGAGCCCTTTTTTATTAAAGCTGAGAAGGACATTGAGAGCAGAGCCGAGCCCATCCCTGCTGCCCGGGTTTTCCTTAGGGACTGTCCAGGGCAAGGCTCACTGCGTGCTCCCAGCAGGGTCCCACAGCCGTGGCTGCAGCCAGGAGCCTCCCTGGCAGGATCCAGAGCTGCCCCCGGCCCTGGCCAGTGCTGGTCCCATCTCCAGGGGCCCCAGGACGAGCTCCTGTGTCCCCCTCCCCGCCCTGGCCACATCTCCACCCCTCCTGTGCCAGCCCTGAGGGGATTCTCTGCCCGGTTTGGCCCAGGGCTCTGCAAGCCCTGGCTCTGCCCGAGGCCCACCCAGACCCCCCCGTTAAGCTCAGAGCAGCAAAGCCCTTCCCAGGGGCTTCTCCCAGTTCCCATCTACACCACACTGGGCAAAACCAGTTTGTGCCTCAGTCAGGATTTGCCTGGATGCCAAATCCCTGAGGGATTGATTTGCAAAAGGCCCCAGGCCCCTGCACAGCCCTAAACCAGGAGCCCCCTGTCCCCTGCAGCAGAACAAAGGCTTTAAAGGAGCTGTAACTGTAATTTACATTCCAGAGGAAAAGGAAAAGCTTTTCTTGTTTTACAGCATTACCCAAGTGGCAAAGCAGTTCCCAGGCCAGGAGAAATTCCTCACATTGCAATGTGCTTTAATTATACCAAGAGCAGCAGTAACAGACCGAGAAATCAATTCCTTCTCCTAAATAAGATGGTTGCAAATTCCAAGTCGGTGAGTGAACAGATGTAGAATTGAAATGGAAAAAGTAAATACCCTCGGAGGTGCTGAGAAGATTGTCTTGCTATTGCTACAAGTTCATCCAGTGGGAAAGGGATGCAGGGAGTCTGCTCCCAGGTTTCCCAAGGAGGAAACCACAAGTTCAGTCTCTTCCACTGCAGTGTCCCCACAGGCACCTGAGATGCCACCGTGTAAGGAGGGATGGAGGAAGTGACAATTCCTGGCTGTGAGGGTGGTAAAACACTGGCACAGGGTGCCCAGAGCAGCTGGGGCTGCCCCTGGATCCCTGGCAGTGCCCAAGGCCAGGCTGGACAGGGCTTGGAGCAGCCTGGGACAGTGGGAGGTGTCCCTGTCCCTGTCCCTGGTGGGATGACCTGGGACGTGGCTGAAGCCTGAGCAGCAGCGTTCCCCTGCTGTGGGATAACCACACAAACCCATTTCATGTTTGTACCCAGCTTCCATCTCCCTGTTCTTCCATTGTCTGCTCCTCCCTCCATCCCTGCCCCTGCAGAGCAGGAGCACAGGGTCCCTTTGCCGTCTGCACAGGGATCAGAGCCCCCAGTCCCGACCCCGCCGTGCCTTTCTCTCCTGGAGCCCCAAGCCCAGCTCCCTGCAGCCCCCGAGGGAGGAGCTCCTGAGGAGGGTTTGGGCTGTGTCCCTCTGTGTCCCTCCGTGTCCCCCGGCCCTGCTCTCTCGGGGCACACGCAGCCGTGCAGATGGCAGCCCCAGCTTAGGGTTACACAAGGCCTTTATCCCGGAATTACTGAGGATAATAAACCCCTCGGAAAAAATTGTGTCCAAATGATTAAAAAAAAATCTCTTCTCTTTAAATATACAACGTTCTGCCCGAGCCATGTAAGGTGTTGTTCAGGAAATTGCTGAACATCTCTGACTCAGGTTCCACCTCCCCCGGGCCCTTCTCCCATCCCTGGGCTGGGAGATCCAAGCACTTCCCAGTGGGAGCCCCAGCAGGGTGGGGCTGCTGTGGGCAGAGAACGACCCACACCCAGTCCATAGATGTATTTCTACGTTTTTTAGGGCAGCAAACACCCTGGCTAAGGCTCAGACTGGATGGGGCTCCGAGTATCCTGGTCTAGCAGAAGCTGCCCCGTGGCAAGGGGCTGGAATGAGAGGAGCTTTAAGGTTCCTTCCAACCCAAACCACTCCAGAACCCTGTGAGGTGCCTCCCCGTGTGCTGAGGCTCAGGATGGTGCAGTTCCAGCCCCAGTGCCTCCACCCTCACCCCTCCAGAGCACGCCAGGGAGGAGCAAACCCTTCCTGGGGGTGGCAGCCGAGGCAGCTCGGTCACACAGCCAGAAATACAACAGAAACCACCAAAAAAAGAAAAAGCAAATGACTGAAATAAACCCTCCGTGTGCCCTGCAGATTCTGCCTACAGGATATTTTTGGAGGCTGGGGAGGAGATGCTGGAGGTGCCCTCAGGGAGCTCCCAGCAGCAGGGGAGTGGAGGGACAGGGGAAGAACCTCGAACAGAACAGGCTGGGAGGGGCACGGCTGAGAATCCTCAGTGCCTGGAGCTGCAGAGCCACACATGGAACCCCAGGCTGGTTCGGGTTGGGAGAGACCTCAAAGCTCCTCCAGTTCCACCCCTGCAGCTCCCAGGGCTCGCTCAGAGGATGAGAGGCAGAAACAAAACCCCCAAGGGTCCAGTTCACAGGACAGGTCGGTGTCAGAGGGGGAAACTTCCCACAGGCGCCAGCTGGAAACACAAATCTGACCTTTTTAAGCAGAAGAAATGTTTTCACAGTTCCTTGGCCTCAAATGTCTCACTCCCCCTCTCCCACCTCCCTCTCCTCAGAGCTCTTGAACTTGCAGAGGGGTGATATTTTAGGGTATCCCCTTTTAGCTACAAAGAATTTTTTTAGGTTGAAACCCAAAGATAAATCAAACCAAATTACTATTCCCTCAGGAAAAGCAGATTCAAATTGCTGCACAATTTTTTATCTAAATAATGTTTACATTTTAAAAAGGGGGGAGAAAAAACTAATTACATCTTTGTGTGGAAGATCATAAATCACATCATTACAATGGGAACCTCTGCATCTTTCCAGCAACCAAAAGCAGACTACATAAGTTCTTATCTCATTACTCTTTAATTAAGAATTATGTTTGAATATCTTCTTTTTAATTATCACGGAGCCCAGATGACTTCTAATCTCCTTTTTACCCAAAATGAGGGAAGGTGCAGTCCAAAACAGGCACTAATGAATTTACAATTTGCTCTTTGGGGAACTTTAATAAAATTTACTCCACAGAGAAGATTAACACTGATAAAGCAAACTTCCAACGAGAACATTTGGTTCCTTCCAGTTGGCACCACACGAGTGCCAGGAGCTCACAGGGGCTCTGCTGAGGTGTTACTTTTTGGGGAGTTTCACACAGGGTTCTGTGGCTGCTCCTGCACCCGGAACAGCCCCGAGGGACAGCAGAGCTGGGGGAAACGGGGGCAGCAGAATCAGGAGCTGGGTCTGCACAAGGGCAGGGACCCCTCCCACTGCCCCGGGCTGCTCCCAGCCCCAGTGCCCAGCCTGGCCTTGGGCACTGCCAGGGATGCAGGGGCAGCCCCAGCTGCTCTGGGCACCCTGGGCCAGGGCCTGCTCACCCTCCCAGGGAAGGATTTGTTCCCAGTATCCCACCCAGCCCTGCCCCTGGCAGTGGGAAGTTCCATTCCCCTCCTCTGAACATGAGGAGAACTTTTCCCCATCGAAACCTTTCCCCACTGAGGTCTCTGCCCGTGTCTGCTGACCCTGCCACCCGAGGGGACGAGCTGGGGCACACACAGGTATTTATTTATAAATACGTGCGGGGTTGTTAAGCCCAGCACACAGCAAACACCTTTTAATTCAATTGGCTGAATCGACACAGAGAGATTATTGGTTTTCAGTAAGATTTGATTCAATTAATTAGCCTGAAAATATCAGCACAGCCAGGCGAGCAAAGAAAAACAGAGATAAATCCCTGCCATGGTGCTGCTTCATCTTTTAAAGGCAATTAACTCTTAGTTATTAGCTTTTAATTAGGGAATAATAATGACACCATTAATACAGTTTATTATAGTTGTCAGCAGACAGCTGTTCCGACCAGATTCCATTATCAGATCTCGGCTCTCGGCTGCTCCTGGCAGGGGAGGGGAGGCAGAGCTGGGGGTCCCTGGGTGAAGCCCCCACAGCCCCGGGCTGGTTCCCCCCGGTGCCGGAGCCCCGGGAAGGAGCCGGGAGGCTCCCAGGGTGAGTTAAAGCTGGGTTAAAGCCCCTGAGGGGTTCCTCCCTCCCGCAGGACCCCGGGGCCAGCCCCAGCCCCAGCCCCGGCCGGGCTCTCGCTGTCGCTGTCGCTGTCGCTGTCCCGGGTGGTTCCCGAGCCCCCCCGGGCAGGCGGAGCCGGGGCTGGGCCGGAGCCGGTTCTGCCCCTGAGCTCACAGAACCCGAGATGGACCCCGAACATCCCCAAAAACCTCCCTGTTCTGTTCTCTTCTCCTCCCAGCTTAAACCCCTCTCTGGAAGCGCCGTGCNCCTGAGCTCACAGAACCCGAGACGGACCCCGAACATCCCCAGCATATCCCACCCAGCTGTTCTGTTCTCTTCTCCTCCCAGCTTAAACCCCTCTCTGGAAGCGCCGTGCAGAGCGGGGCAGAGCTGACGTGGAAACAAATTACAGAAATTAAACCTTAAAGAAACTGAGCACTTGGAATAATTCTACCCATTCCCCCTCTGATCCCAGCCATTGCCAGGCAGCCCCTGAGCACAGGCAGCTGCCAGGGCTGGCGGAAACACCACGGAATTCTTTCCTTGTGCGCCGAATTTATTGTGAAACTTCAAACCTGCTGTAAGAGCAACGACCACGACCTTGGCAGTGGCCAAATGTCCAAGTTTTAATTTCTGTGTCTGCTGAGTCACCAAAATAAAAGGCTGGTGATTACACAGCAAACCACATTTCCCATTATTTTCCCCATTATCCTGTTTCACCGTGTTCTAGCAGAGACTGGAAACCATTTCCAGGGCACGAGCTTGTCTTCACTGTGGTTTTTTTTATTCCTTTATTACACAGGAATTAATCTTACCCCGAGTTATGCACACAGGATGCTCCAGCAATACAAAAACGCAACGCCATAAATTTCCCCGATCTACTCTGGAATTAATGAATCACAAAAACAAGTGTAAAATATTCTGGTGGGTTCCACCACCTTGGTTTTAATTTGTTTTCCTTGCTCTGGACTGGAGGAAGCCCTAAGGGAAACTCCGGGAGCAGCTTGAACCGGCAGCCAGCTCATGGAAGGAATTTTCTTCCTCCCCTCCCAACACAGCGCAGGCAAATCCTGAGGAAAGAAACGAACCTGGAGCAGGAACAGAGCAGCCGGGAGAGCCGATTTGCAGTTTTCTACAGGAAAGCAGAGTTTTTAAATTGAAAGCAAATTTGGACAAAAGGAAGAACTTCCCCACTGAGCACTGACATCAGGATAGGAAGGAAGGGGAAGGCAGGATCATAACCACGAGCCCCCGGCCCCAGAACCGCGGCACGGAGACGCTGAACTGGAGGGGAGAGGGGAGAGGAACACGGGAAAAACAAAAAGGAGCCTCAGCGCTGGGGAGCGAGAGCGGGACAGGCTCCCGGGACAGGTCCCGGTCCCATCCCCGGCCCGGGTGCGGGGCCAGAGGCGATGTCACCTCCGTGTCACCCCCGGCCCCAGCCCCTTCCCCCACACCGGCACTGAGCCCGAACGTTCCCGGAGAAAATCCTCGGTCCTGGTACAACAAAAACTTCTCAGCTCAGGGGTGTTTTTTGCTCAGCTGTGTCCAGGTGCAAGTCGGGAGAGGAATCAACAGAAAAACTGAATTTCAACAAACTTTATTTCTCATCCAGGGCCACCCCTGCCATGCCAGGGACATCTCCCACTGTCCCAGGCTGCTCCCAGCCCCAATGTCCAGCCTGGCCTTGGGCACTGCCAGGGATCCAGGGGCAGCCCCAGCTGCTCTGGGCACGCTGTGCCAGGGCTGTCAGTGCTGCTGCTCGTGGCAGAGCTCCACCAGGGCCGTGCCACCTGCAGGTGCTTCACTGCTCAGGTCTGAGCACCAGCATCTGAATCCAACCAGGAAAAAACCCGAGGACCTCTCTTACTAGTGAGAAAAACTGCAGGGAAATTAGGTTGGACAAAATGGACCAAGTCCATGATTTGGGAGTATCACGGAAGTGAGAGAAATTACAGCATTTAAAAGCAGCCACTTGTCTCCAAGCCGAGTTAGTGAAACGTGTGATGATAAACGGCTCCTGTAACCCAGCCCCAGCCCCGAGCAGAGGCACCTCACACAGCTGTGCTCAGGCAGATTTTTCACTTCGTGCTGACAAAAATCTCACGGTAATCACCCAAGCCAGGCCACAAAGCTCCCGGACTGCAGTGTTAATTCCATGTTCTAGCTGAATCCCAGATTAAGCAGACACATCAGGTCTCAGCTCCAAGTGGCTCCGAGCCACTCAGGTAACAAAGAGAAGGAAACCTCAGCTCTGAGCAGAGGCACGAGGGAATCAGAGCCCTTCTCCCACCTCATGGCTTCTGCACAGGGAGAACTGTCCAGCAACCCTTCTGCACCTCCAATCACCTCGGATTCATCTCTTGAGCCAGGCAGATGAATCCCTGCTCCTCTCCACGGCAGCAGCATCTTGGCCCGGATCACGGGTAACTGACCATTCACTCCTAATCAAAGACAATTTGCTGTGTTTTCCAGAGATGGCTCCGTTCAGTGAAGCAGATGAGCAGTGGATCTGGCCATTTATTTATTTTTAAACCCTGATCTGGGGCACAGGGGAGGGTATCACTCCTGTTTCAGAGACAGATTGGCTGCGAGCTCGTTTGCTGGGGGATATTAGCAGCTGGCATCTGAAATGGCAAGGCTGGGGTGGAGAGGTAAGCCAAAGTCAACTGTGCTGAAACAGAGCCAAAATCCTGTTTGTTCCACAGGAAAAGTGGTTAAGCTGTGGTTGCTGTGTAATTCCAAACAGTATTTGCACAGTGACCTTTACATTTCCCCTCTTGGAAACCAAAAATTTAATTGTTTTGTTGCTCTCATGCAGAATAAATAACTCCCCGTGATTTTCTATTGGTGAGCAAGTAACCCAAGGACTTCTCTTCTTCTGCTACCAAAGCTGCCAAATAATTCTGTGTCAGCAGCTCCAGCTCATTTGAGTCCCAGGATTGTGCCAAAATTGCCTTTTCTGTGTGCGGGTGCCAGCAGAGTTGTTCATGGGACAAGGGAAAAGAGAAGACCTGGACATGGGGCTGGAATCAGGAACCCACGGGAGCTCCCCTGGAGCCTCTGCCATGGTCCCGAGGGATTTGTTTGCTCTGTCCCTGTCACTCCGGGGTCACTGCAGGTCCCACCAGGAGCTTTGACTCAGACCCTGGATTCCAGGGTTAAACTCACTCACGGCGTGGGAAATGCCACGAGCTCAACTCAAATTGCTTTTAAACTAAAGCAGCACCTTCAGAGCCAAGTTTAGGTTAAAACAGCTCCTGGTTACCTGAAGCTGAAACTCCCTGAGCAAAGTGCTCCCACCAAAGCATGGGCCTGGTTCCAGAAGGGAATTGCACCTGTTTAATGAGGAGTTTTATTAAACTGGTGCAATTTGTTCAAGCTGAGGGAGAACTACTGATGAAGAACTAATACAAACAGCAAGGGAAGGGGAACAGAGAAAAATCCTCATGGAATAACCTCAAGAAATAGAAGTTCTGCAAAAGTGGCCAAAGCGCAGATGTCTGCAGCACGTGACAAGGGTTTTCATCATCTGCCCTTTCCCTGAGCCAGCAGTCAAAAAAATAAAGCAAAAATAAAGCAAAAATAAAGCAAAAATAAAGCAAAAGTGCACTGAAGAGGGAGTGTCTGAGATCCTGGGATGTCCAACCCTGGTACAAGCTGGGAGCCAGGAGAGGCCATGGATGGGAAATCCACCAAATCCCACGCGTGGACACCGATCTGCGCTGGAGATTTGCAGAAGTGCCCTTGCAAGAAGAGTTGTTTCCACAGGAAACCAAAATGACCCAAATTTTGGTTCCATGTGACCCAGCAGAGGACAAAGGGGTGGAATTCCCACCAGGATTCCAGGAAGTTGGGATTGTCCTTTCAGCCCCATCCCTGCACAGCTTCACCCAACCAACACCGCTAATTTTAGTTTTCTGTTTAACCCTGTCCTTTACAAAGGAAAAAAGGAATTCTCTCCTCCATTTCATCTTGCCAAGCTCAAGATCTTTCCCAGCCAGGAGTTAATGAATCTCCAGCCCCTGTCCCCCTCTCCAGGCACACGGGGAGGAGGAAGGAGCTGCCGATCCCCATCTCGTCCCTGCTGCCAGCACTCAGCACAAACGGCTCCACTGTGTGTGTGACAGCCGTGACAGGGACTCGGGGACTCCGAGCAGCTCCTGTGCCCCGGGTTCCAGCACCTCTGCTCGGGGTCCTGGTGCCGGGAGGCTGCGGGAGAGCTCCAGACCTCAGCTCCACAGCCCAGCTCCACACCTCAGCTCCACACCTCAGCTCCACACCTCAGCTCCACACCCCAGCTCCACAGCCCAGCTCCACACCTCAGCTCCACACCCCAGCTCCACACCTCAGCTCCACACCTCAGCTCCACACCTCAGCTCCACACCCCAGCTCCACACCTCAGCTCCACACCCCAGCTCCACAGCCCAGCTCCACACCCCAGCTCCACACCTCAGCTCCACACCTCAGCTCCACACCTCAGCTCCACACCTCAGCTCCACACCCCAGCTCCACACCTCAGCTCCACACCCCAGCTCCACAGCCCAGCTCCACACCCCAGCTCCACACCTCAGCTCCACACCTCAGCTCCACACCTCAGCTCCACACCTCAGCTCCACACCCCAGCTCCACACCTCAGCTCCACACCCCAGCTCCACAGCCCAGCTCCACACCCCAGCTCCACACCTCAGCTCCACACCTCAGCTCCACACCTCAGCTCCACACCTCAGCTCCACACCCCAGCTCCACACCTCAGCTCCACACCCCAGCTCCACAGCCCAGCTCCACACCCCAGCTCCACACCTCAGCTCCACACCTCAGCTCCACACCTCAGCTCCACACCTCAGCAGCATCTGCCTCTGTGCGGGCAAAGAGCTCAGGATGGGGAACTCAGGGTGTTTAAATGAAGTTTCAGGGAGATGCTGTTTGAGGAGGTTCAAGGACCTCCTGCTGCACAAGACTTTAAACTCAGAAATGAAGAGACTTCAACCCCCCAAAAAGTGTCATTCTGAAATGCTCAACAGCCTTTAATTCATTTTGAACCTAGAGGCAGAGAAAAAAATAGGCAAAAAATACATCACAGCCTTAATCTAGGGGGAGAAAGAAAAAAATCATTATTTTTATAGCACATAATCAGACACAAATATATTTCACTGGAGGAAGGGGTAGGAATGTGCATTTCCTATTTCCTTTTCAGTAGTCTGATGCCCAGAGGCCATCAACACGGCCACTACCCCGAATCTGCACGAGTCATTCCTAAACCAAAAACAGGGATTTAAAAATCAACAAAAGAGAGAAAACCCTTGCACCAAGGAAGGGCATTCAGCAGTTCCAGGTTCCTGTTTCAACATAACTCAGTATCTGAAAATGGGGTGAGGAAACACACTTTTGTTTTTACAATATAAATAGTATTTGGAAAAGGTTCTACACATGGATACAGCAACGGTGCTATTGCAGGACTTGAACATGCAGAGGAAATTCCTCGTCGCTCACAACCACTCATCCCACCCACCCTTCCCTCCCACCTCCAAAAAAATCCTCTGCTGGTTAGATTTCTCTTTCAATTGTTTTAAATATTTCTCTCGTGGCCTGGCAACATTCTTAGTCTTTCATACAGCAAGTTTTGTATTTAATCACATTTCAACCGACAGGAGACAGCTCTGTAGGAGGAACAACCGAGGCTCGGGAGAACCTTGCCAATTTTTTGAACTTTTATTAGTCTCAGTTTGGTTTTATTCGTGGAGACATTTACTGAAAACATCAAAAACTCAGAAATAAAAAAAAAAGCCAAACCAAAAACCAGAACCCCGTTTCCAAGGTCTCACAGCAGCGCAGGCGCAGCCACGCACACGGACAGGACCCGCAGCAGAGGCAGGAGAAAGGATGGGAACTCCAATCCTCAAGGGAGAACAAAACCCAAGTTAAAAAAAAAGATTAAATTGCTTTATTCTATCTCCACTCTTTCACTAGGAAGTTTAATACCCATGGAGTCTCTTAAGATGCTAATCTACCATCTGCTAGCCCACAAATCCTTCCCACTTATTCCCTCACAGATCCAGCCAGAGCCTTGCTCAAAAGCCTCTCCCCAGAACAACAACCACCTTGCAAAGGGGCTTAAAAAATAATAATGAAAACAAGAATATTGTCTCTTTCCATCCAGTAATTTTGGGGAATTAAGTGGAAAAGATTGCAGTGCAGCATCCCAGGTTGCTCTGGGGGCGTGGAGGGAGGGGAGGGCCCGGGTGCCCTCTCCCCCCTTCACCTGAACCTCCCCAGCTCTGCCCCGGCCCCTCTCCAGCTCGGGACCGCCTCGTTCTCTCCCTCCGAGCTGCCCGAGGTCCTCCGAAGGGAGGGGGAGACTCTCCGTGAGTGCCCAGGGTCTGGGCCGGGCTCCTGCCCCAGCACTGCTCCCCTCGGCTCTGCGGCCCCGGGCCCTTCCCAGGCCGGGAGCTGCCCACGGGTCGGGGTTTGCCTCCAGTGCTCCTTCAGTCCTCAGGGAGCTGAGTCCCATCACAGGCAGGGCTGGCACTCCTCTTCCCCGGGAGTAACTCAAAGGCTCAGTCTTTACTTAAGGAAAGGATGTCACGACAATCAGATGTTTGGGGAATTTCTTCTTTAATAGGATAAAAGAAAAACATACAAACACCTCCCAAGCTTCTGTCATGGAATGATTCTCACACTGTAAGGAGCACAACTCAAAAAAAAAAAAAAAAAATTAAACCCCAAAAAGACAGAGAGGAGGAAGGTGCCTAAGGGAGAAGTGCTGCCGGGAGCCCTCGGCGCTCTCGTGAGGAACAACACGAGCAGCAACAGAACAGCTGCCAGACAAGGGGGGCACAGTGGAACTCAAAGCCATGCTGATCTCGAACTAGAAAGCAACTGTGATGGCAAAGGTGGGGAAGGAAGATGACAGGAATGACCCAAACCTGGCCATCTCCTGCTCAGTCCCTCCCTGGTGACGTGGCTGCGATGCCAACGTCCCTCTCAGGGCTTCCAGAGAGCCAGTGGTAAGAAATATCCCAGCTGTGAACATTTCTTCCCCCACCTTCCCCAGCTTACAAAGACAGTGTTTCTTTACAAAAGAAGAACCCAGAACATTCCAGGACATCTGCTCTTGCTCTCCCTCTCCCCGCTGTAACATCAGTCCCGATTCGTTTGGGGGTGAGGGGGGAGGATTTCTTTTATTTTCTGTTTTAAAGCCATAATCTAGAAAAATGTTTTGTGGAAACTTTCGTTTTCCTATTTTTGCTTGCTTTTTTTTTTTAATAATGCTCATTCATAGAAAACTTCACAAAGGTGACGTCTATGTACAGAAAACATGATTCCAAAGGCTGCTTCAGTAGTCAATGTAATAGCACCTTGAAAGACAAAAGTTTGACAGATTTGAAAAAGTCATTTTGTTAAATTTTAACCCTTTCCTCATAAAAAAAAGAACCAGTCACAAAGCTCCATCTGTAGAAACTCTTCCAAAGTCTCCATGTGAAAAGCTGAAGGGTTTCCAAGCTCCCCAGCTCTTGGTCAGCAACTCCTGGCAAGGTCGAGGTAGCAGCCAGACAGGGATTTCCTGCAGTCCAAACCAAAAGGAGATGAAAGAAATTCACAGCAGACTATTGCACAGGGCTGGTCTTCCATTCCACAGTTTCATATTTATTTTTCCACGAACTCAAAAAGGGTTAACTGAATATTTTTAATGAATCCTGGTTAAAACATGTTGCTCTGAGTCCCAGGCTGGTACTGTGTCTGCAGCAGGCTCTCCATGAAGGCCAAGTAATCTGGGGTTTGTCCGTACTCCTCGGGATTCCTCGGAGCCCCCAGCCGGGGACGCTTGGCTGCTCTCACTTCATCCCCTGCAAACACATCTTCCTGAGGGGCCCCGGTGCTCAGGGACTGCAGGAGACACAGAACAACCGTGAGAACCACAGCAGGACACAGGGACACACCCGGGGGTCCTGCCTGGGCCCGGGGCAGCCAGGGAAAACCTGGGTTAAATGAAATGGTTGGGAAGGGTAAAGCACCAGGTCTGGAAACACCCAGCAAGGCTGGAACCCAAAAAAGCTACGAAATAAATCCCTCGTCTTTTCTAGGCTCAGTAATTCCTCTGTATGCACTTAAAGACTGCCTGATCTTGTAGATTAAGAGATTTATAGGTAAGAGCTACACTCTAAATCTCCAGTTTGGTGAGAAAAGGGGGTTTGGTCCCATGGTGATAATCAGTTCTCCAGAAACCACTGAGCTGCAGCCCAGCTCACCTCACATTTGGACAGGATGACTCCATATAACTGAATTCACATGGTGTAAAATGATCTGAACATAATCTTTTAACCAGAGAAAATAAAACTCTGGGCTGAACACGTGCAAGGGAAAATCATTTCTGTGCCTCTCAAGCCTTCATGGCCAGGATTTCTTCCGCTCTGTGTATTTTGGGAATGACAAGCAGTTTTACAGCCACAGAAACTGGAGGCTGCATTGACCTAATGTCTAAAAAATAGATGAAGAAAATGTGAGGGGTTCTGCAAGCTGCAGCTGGTTTATTGTTTGCTATTTTGGTACCCACCAGGCGAGACTTGACTCTCTTGGGAAGCTCTTCCTCCAAGGTATAAATATCCCCACGCTTCACCATGAGCTGAGAACCATCTTCAAACTCGACCTGCAGGGAGGCAGGAGATGAGAGCAGAGCCAGGATCTGAGCCTGGGCCACAGCTGGGCCCTGCAGGGAGCACCCAGGAAGTGTTGGGGGCCAGCTCCCCTGGGTGCAGCCCTGGGCCTGCACATTCCAGGGCTGCTCTGGAATCAGCACTCCCAAGCTCTGGGGAGGATGCTGGACCCAAAAAGTGCTGCTTTCAGTGCTGTTCAGGCACCTCTGTCTCATCCCAGTGGATTCATTCAGCGCTCCATGGGTCCCAAAATGTCTGTGCTCTGGCTGGCCCAGCACCTCTGCTCCCCCCTCCCAGGCACAGCACCTCACACTCCTACTGATTTTTGATTCACAGCCTGAAAAATGCAGCTTTTCACTTATAATAAAAGCAGCCCTGTATTCAGGCCAACATGGTAATAAGAATTTCTTTCATCTTAAACAAAGCATTTTCACAGGTCACAAGGAAACAACTCCAGCTACTAAAGTACATTTGTATTTCAACCAGCAGAAACAGTCAGCCAGGTACAAAAAACTCCTCCCATGAAACCCTTTTTGCTAAGCACTGATTATATAATGAATTATGCATCAGATGTTCCAGGGATGTTTATTCATGGAAACGTGCACAGCAAGATGTTAAAACTATTAAAAGTTTTTAAGGGATTCTTATTTCCTTTGCTCAAGACTTTAATACTCTTTTCTGGATAAAGCAGGAGGACAGAGCACAGTTTAATAGGGGTGCCAAGTTCAGGCTGGACAAACTCAGAGGGAATGAATCCTCCGTGCTCCCAAATGCTCCTCCTGCTCTGCCCAGCTCCAGCAGCCCCTTCCTGGGGCAGGCTCAGCTCTCCCAGCCCGAGCAGCTCCCCAGAGCTCACCTGGTAAACCTGACTGATCTGGGCTGCAATGAACTTGGCCTTGTAGATGATCCCATCCGTCCACTGCAGCTGCACCAGCTCCCCCTCCGGAGGGGGCCCCATCTGCAGGCAGTCCCTGCTCTGAGGACACAGAGAGGGGTCACAGACACAGCCCAGCAGAGCTCAGGAGCCAGAGGAGTGCTAACATCACACAACATCACAATGAGCTACTGGGTAAGCTTCTGCACTTGGGATTAACTGTGGGCATCTCAAACAAAACCAGCCTGAGAGACCAGCAACCAGCACTGGCAGCTCCTTCTGCTGACAGCACCCAGTTCATGGACACTTCTCATCACAAATCCCAAAACATCACATCTCCTGTATCTCAAAAACAAGCAGGGCAACTCAGTGAATCAGCGGCATAATCAGGAAGGCAATGCATGAGCTGATAAATCAGCCTCTTCTAGACATCCCCTCTATTAAGTGAATTCCCTGTTTTGAACCAGAAGTGCTCACGGACAATCTGCTTCCCCCATGAATCACACTTGTCAGTTGAAAAATAAGATTATTCAACCACAAAACAAATAGGATGAAACTTAGAACAAACACTGCTTTCTGTGAAGTCATCTGCATTCAGCAAGATCACATCTTTGTAAAGCAACCAAAAAATAAATGAGATAATGTCAGAAACAAGACCTGTCATGAAGAGCAGGATGAGATTTTCTAGGCAAGCAGCAACTTAAAAATTAAAAAGTGAAGTTTTGCTCTGCTGTTCCACCCCAAGGCACAGATAACAGTCTGTACTGTCTGTGACGCAGGAGTGTCCCCAGAGCTGCCTTACAATGATGCTCTCGGGGTAAACGTTGTCACTGTAGGAGCCATCGTCGAAGTTCACTTCGTAGAAGGTCTGGGTGCTGGTGCCGATGACCCTGCAGCGATAGTAGAGCCCGTTCCTGTTCTTGGTGATCACTGTCTGCCCCAGGGCCACCTCCCTCCGGAACGGCACCTGTGCGGGCACAGCAGGGACTCAGCTGTGAGCCACACCCAGACAAGCTGTGTCAAAAACTCCATGGCATCACGGAATGGTTGGGGTGGGAAGGACCTTAAATCCCACCCAGTGCCAGCCCTGCCATGGCAGGGACACCTTCCACTGTCCCAGGCTGCCCCAAGCCCTGTCCAACCTGGCCTTGGGCACTGCCAGGGATCCAAGGGGCAGCCACAGCTGCTCTGGGCACCCTGTGCCAGTGTTTTACCCCCTTCACAGCCAGGAATTCCTTCCCCATATCCCATCTAAACCAACTCTCTTGCAGATTAAAGCCATCCCCAATAATGGCTCCCTGGACAATCATGCTGCATCAAAAGCACATAAACCGTTCAAACCAGCACAGGCAGGGAGAAAC
>VYXC01009376.1:3375-14300 GCA_013397175.1 Platysteira castanea | reverse complement strand
AGCCCAGGTGGGGCACAGACACTGAGCCTGGCACAGCACAGCCCAGGTGGGGCACAGACACTGTGGGACAGGGGATGTGGCACTGTGCCTGGCACAGCAGAGCCCAGGTGGGGCACAGACACTGAGCCTGGCACAGCACAGCCCAGGTGGGGCACAGACACTGAGCCTGGCACAGCAGAGCCCGCGGCCGCAGTGCCCGGCCCCGCAGGCACAGCCACCAGTGACCTCCTGTGCCAGGGGCTCGGGCACACACGGCCAAGTCTGTCTGTGGGCACGCCCTGGGGATCTCTGCAAGCCAAGGAGCTCCAGCAGACTCTGCCCTCCCCCTCCTCACCACGCCCGTGGCCGTGCCAGCAGCTCCTGTCCCTCAGCCCTGCAGAGCCACGCTGGCCAGGGACACCCGGGACTCCAGCTCGGCGTGGGCTCCCTGCAGGGCTGGGGGAGCAGGAACCAGGCAAGCACCCACCGGGGCACCAGGGAACTGCTGCACCTGCACCCTCCTCCCCCTCAGACACAGCAGTGCAGCCACATCGCATTAATTCCAACATCAGCTGGATCCTCACAGATGCGCTGCTGGAAAATAACATTTTCATTTATTTGAAAGGAAAGAACACAGTAACGGGGTGGCAATTTGCTCTGTTATACTTAATGGCACATTGTATCGATTAGATCTCATGGAATATAAAATCATATAATGGAACAAAAATACTGTGGGTTTATTTTAGATGCATAAACATATCAACCATAAATATTTTATTGGCATCCATGTCAGATGAGCCACTGTAGATAATTCAGTCAGTTTTGCAAACAAAAGAAATAAAAACATTGTACCAAAACACCAGAATTACAGGGGGAAAAAGGTCTGAAATCTTGGGGACATTTTCACACTCATTTTCTGCAAAGCAGAGCCAGTTATTAGGTAAATCAATGTAAGACGTGTGACTGCTTTAAAAAGAAATTACATTTTCTCAAAGCTAGAAATGCTAAACCTGATGGCACTAACAGGGAGCAGGAGCTGCAGTGGGAACACAAGAAATTTCCTCACTCCCTATAACAGCACCAGTTCTTGTTCCCAGCCCCTCAGAAATACAGAAAAGGAGATTTTGGGAATCCTAATCTAAAGAATGGATGCTTGCACGATTTTCCAGGGATCTGTTTGGAAACACCACTCAGTTTTTAACATTTCCAGCCTAAGGAATCTGTCACTGATCACAAAATCCCTGAATGGTTTGGGTTGGAAGGGACCTTAAAGCTCACCCCATTCCATCCCCTGCCATGGGCAGGGACACTTCCCACTGTCCCAGGGTGCCCCAAGCCCCATCCAAGCTGGCCTTGGACACTGCCAGGGATGGGGCAGCTTCTTTACCTTATCTGAGGCTGGGACAAGGCAAATCAGGGCAAAACCAGTATCAGACACACGAGACAAATGTGCCTTTCACGGGATAAAATGAACAGAAGCTGTCCCTGACCATGGCACGGGGTGGAACTCCAAAACCTTCAAGGTCCCGTCCAACCCAAACCATTCTGGGATTCCTTCTCCAGGAGCACTGCTCTTCCTTGAAAGCAAAAGATGTCAAAGAAAAGGAGATTTGTTCTTCCTTATTGCTGTGCAACACCCCCTCCCTGCCTGGGCTCTGCCCTACATTCATATGAAATCAGCCCCATTCCCTCCTACGAACTAACTGAAGGCAGTTTGTTTACACCAAAGATTAATTTGGCCTTTTTACACAAACGAACAAAAGCCAGGAAATTCAAAGCCAGAGCCTGAGTGCTGCCAGAACGTGGGTTTAGCCTTTAATAAGCTGAGCCTTTATCGCTGTGCAGAGCATGTTCCAGAGGCAGATAAGCACCAGGGCAGTGCCCAGCAGGGCTGGGGTAGTCAATAGCACAGATCCCATTATTGACCTGTCGATAGCCCACTGTCCCAGCACAGGGACAGCTGCTGACACCCAGGGGGCTCAGGGAGCATTAACCCCCAGGGCAGCAATCTGCCCCTCCTGATGCAAACTGGGCTCTGCCAAGGCAGGGACAACACGCACCCAGTGCCAGCCTGTGCCACACAAACTCCCTGTGACAGGCACAGTGGGGTACTCAGAGCAGAGAGGATCAGAAGATAAATGTGAGTGACAGCGAGCCTGAAGTGTAAGGAGGGATGGAGCAAGTGACAATTCTTGGCTGTGAGGGTGGCAAAACACTGGCACAGGGTGCCCAGGGAAGCTGTGGCTGCCCCTGGATCCCTGGCAGTGCCCAAGGCCAGGCTGGACGGGGCTGGGAGCAGCCTGGGACAGTGGGAGGGGTCCCTGCCCATGGCAGGGGTGGCACTGGGTGGGATTTAAGGTCCCTTCCAACCCAAACCAGTCTGGGATCGTATGGAAATGCAGAGCTGGAAGTGTGGGAGATGGGATGGGCAGAAACACCAGTGCCAGGTGCTGTGGGAAAGCAGCACAGGGAGATTCAAAGGCATTTTCTGTGGGAGGGAAAAGAGTCTAAAGCACAGGAGAGAAATCTTCAGAATAAATGCACACCAGAGTCAGGTCACAGCTGAGAGTAAGAAATGGGCTGTCTCCTGCATGATGAACACTGCAATTCATTTACTCCACTGAGGAATGACAGCTAATTATTCCAAATTTCCACGTCATAAATAATTTACGTGCGCAGGCCTGTAATGTGCCATCAATCTGGGAGCAGGGAACTGCATTCCTGAAAATGGTGCCATACCCACAAATGGACTGAAAAGTCTGTGCTTGCACAGGGACACCTGGTCCATGCTCAGAGAACAGGACACAAATTTCACCAGACCACTGCAACTCCTTGGTACCTCAGCCCTCACCTTGAAATAACAGGAACTTGAAATAAAATACAAACATATTAAAAAATCAAATAATAATCATGGATAACCCCTACCTCCTCTCTCCCCCACTACCCTCATCCATTCACATCAACTGTGCTCACCCTCCACATCACTCCTGCTCTCCTTTTCCATCTTTCCCAGCCACCAAGGTCATCTCCCCAATTTTATCAAATACTGCACCAAGTCCTTCATGGCTGAAGTCAGGAGCTCCAATGCCATCACCTTTCAGTCACCGTCAGTTCATCTCCCTAAATGCAGCTGCTCAGCCCAAAGCACAGACACCCCCAAGCCCTCCACTGACTCCCCACAAGCTCCAGGAATTCCCTGTAAATCCCTATGAAGAATCCTAAAACTCAGGATATTCTGTGATTCTATGAAACTTTGCAGTTTTAACTGAGGAATGAAGGAGAAATGGGTGCAGTGGGTCCATGCAGAGGCTCTGGATGGCACAGCCACCCTTTGGAGCAGAACAGAGCAGCAGAGTGTGACACACACAGATACTGCCCCGGCCCTGCAGGACTGCCAGGCAGCCAAGGAAGGGTTAAAGAGTTAAGTCATGTTTCCTTGTGAGGCTCCATTAAGCAATACAAGTGAGTCTCGTGTAAAAGGATTTTAAGTTCAGCGTTACAAGTGCTGGTAATGAAGAGGATGCACGTTGGAGGTGTCAGCTGATCCATAAAGAGCCAGCGCTGCGAGATTTATCACCCTGGCATCGCGCTGCCCCATCACTCCTGCTGAATAATGAATGCTTTTTACATTCACATTTGTGTACAAAACCCATTTGCACAACGGAGAAATAACTCTGGAAGCAGGGATAGGTTCCTCCTAATCTCTCACCCGGGCTCCCTGCACTAAGTAGCAGCTCTGTTAACGAATCCATCAGCGCTAACCCATCCATCACTGCTCCAGCACCTTCCCCATCCCACACTGTGTCACCCAGCTGACTTCTGTACCAAAAAAAGCAGCAAAAGCACAATTTATTTTGCAATAACACACTATAGTGATGGAGCATTAACTAACATTAAGATAAATTGCTCTGAGCTAATGAATCGTCCATTACTAATCCCTTGGATGAGGCCACACAGCTAAATAACAACTTGGAGCTGGGCTTGTATAAAAATCCTTGCAGTCTTGCCTTGCAGTCAGGGTCACAGAAATGTTTTTTCATTTCTACAAGAGATTTCTTGATAGAAAAAGAGAAATGTTGTATATAAAGATGAGTTAGAGATGAACAAGTCAGCTTCTCTATCACCACGTCCCTTGGCACTCCTGCTGGGCAGCACTGGGAGCAAACGAAGCTTTCGGGCAGTTTACACCTGACTGCAGGTGGGGAGGACTCCCAGGCTCTGCCCAGGGCACAGCACACTCCCAGAGAGGAAGGACCTCTGGAAATCAGAGCTGTTTGTGTGTCAAAGCACTGGCAGGGCTCAGCTTTCCAGAGTTCTTGTTTGGAAATGAGAGCGAGAGCACCTCCAACCTCAGCTGCTTTACAAACCCACACAACGTTTGCCTGTCTAGTTACAGCTCTAGCCTTTGGCTCCTGTTCCCAAGCCCTGTCCCCAGGTAAAAGACACCCACCAGTCTCCACCTCTGCTCCGGGATGGCGCTGATGTCCACGGGATGACGCTCCATGACGCTGAGGAACCGCGCCTCGGGCACCGCGATGGCACAGATCACATGGACCCACCTGGGGAGCAACGTGGGGACACAAATCAGGGCCTGCCGTCATTTCAATGAAGTGCTCAGGAGGGCAGTTAACATTTCCCTGCCTCCCTCAGCATCCAGGCACGTTTCCAGGGGCTGGCAGCCTTGGCAACGTTCCCAACTGACTGCTAATCAGGGTGGCACAAGGTAAATGTCTCTGGAACAACAGAGATCAACCTTCTTTTGCACGTGATTTTGCACGATACTGAACGTTCTCTGAGAAGACTTTTTTCTGAGAAACACCCATATTCAGCAAGAGCTCAGAAGCTCTGCTGTCGGGCAGCCTGGTGCAGTGTAGGGCACACAATCACTTGGGCTCATCCTGCCAAGGCAGCGAGGAGCAGCTCCCTCCAGAACCCCAAAACTCGCTGCTACACTGAGCATTAAGACCGAATTCACAAGACAAGGAGATTGGGTGCAGCATGCAAGGAAAATACACTCGAAGCCAGCACTCACCGGCCATCAGTGGTCATCTGGAGAGCTCCTCCCCTGAGATTGCACAGACAGCATTCCTGCGGGAACACAGCTCCTTCAGAGCAGGGCCCCAAAGCTCTGCCAGGCTGTTCACCCTCCCCACAAAATGACTGCAGCCCACCTGGGATGTCCAGGCCAGCCTGAACCCCCCACCAGCCCTCTCTGGGGAGGCAGCTGAGCCATGGCAGCAGCAGCCAGGGGAAGGGAAGGGGAAGGGGAAGGGGAAGGGGAAGGGGGCAGAAATNGAAGGGGAAGGGAAGCCCTCACCGCTGCCCAGGCGCCGGCCGCGCAGCGCGAGCACGCCCAGCCCTCGTCCACCAGCTCCGGGCGGATCCCGTAACAGCCTGCAACAAACACAGCCACAGCCTCGTCACAGGTTTGCCAACAGCTCTGAGCACTGACTTGCTGACTTTTCAGTTCAGAAGCACCTCTGAGAGCATTTGAGGAACTGTATTCAACTGGCTCAACAGAAGTCATAAGGGGGGTCAGAATTTGGGACCAGCAGGTCTAAAAACAAACAAACCAAAACCCCACAATCAGGTAACCCTCACACTTGCTTTTCACTTTTCTAAGGACTGCAATAGCAAGACTTTGTTTCTTTAGGCAGGAACTGGACTCCAAGGTGATGCCACCATTGCTGCAGTGCACTTACACATCAGAACAGGTAAGGGCACGGAATTGTGGCAAGGTTGAAGCAGTTACCTGTGCTGTGTGGTGTTATGAGGAAGGAGAAGCCCAATAACACTGCAAGGAAATTACATACCTGCATTCCAGATGGTTAACAGTATTTAATTTATGGTTATAGGAAGTGTTAAAAGCATCTCATTTTACAGAGCATCAATTACTGTTACATGCAAGCACCAAATCCTCCTACAGCAACACCAAAATAGAAAAGTGGTATTATGCCCATTATAAAGACAGGGAAATAAGAACAAAAAAGTCCTTACAATTCTACAAAAGACACTGAGGCTTGTCAGTGAAAACAATGGGGACAAAACACAGATTCCAGTTTTGGAAAAGTACATCTACGTGATTCCTGCAAGCTTGTAAAGTGAGTGGAAAATTAAGGATAAGCATCTCAACTGACACACAGCTCATTCTACCCAGCCTCTATCCTTCCTAACAAAACCCCATCCAGCCTTCACCTATCCTAACAAACTGAACAGAAAATTTCAGCTGGGAACAACCATCTCAAATTACTGAATTAAACTTAAAAGAAGACATTAAGAACGCACTGGGATTGCCAGCACAGCCTGATTTATAAATATCATCCACTTAACCAGATAAACAGCATGTCAGAAAAAGTCAATACTATGGATCTGCAGCTGCTCTCCACATCTGAGGTCTCTTTTCATCATATGGCAAATCAGGGAAGCAGATTCCACCCAGGCCTGGGACAGGGACAGGGGCGCTCAGCCCCAAACCGAGCTGAGGGAGAGCCAGACCCTGAGCACAGCCCCACGCTGCACCCAGGGAGGGTCAGATCGAAAATCAGGAGAATTCTCTTCATGGAAAGGCTTGTAAAGCATTGGAACAGCCTTTGCGGGGCAGTGGTGGAGTCACCAGCTCTGGAAGTGTTCGAAAAACACCCGGCTGTGGCAGCTGGGGACATGGTCAGTGCTGAGCAGGGCGGTGCTGGTGGCCTGATGTTTGGACTTGGTGATTTTAAAGGTGTTTCCCAACCTCAGTGATTCTGTGAGGGCAGAACGGTGCCATTTACTGAGCCCCAGGCTGTCCCATAAGGATAATCCAAGCAGACCAAAAAAAATATACTCTTTTTACGGATTTTGTCAGTGCCTCAAAAGCCCAGAAACCTTCACAAACCTTCCCCTCTCTGCAGGGCCTGGCTGCTGGAACCCAGCACAGTTTGAGAGGGCACTTCCCAAGAACACACAGGCTGCCAGCTGGTTTTACAGGCAGCCAAAAGACACCTCACCACTGCAATCCTGCAATAAAAGCAAATGGATTCTCTGCAGCAAAGTCAAAGGGATGTCACAGAGCACAAGGAGACAACCAGGCACTGAAGCCTCTGTCAGATTTAACACCTGTCCTGTCCTGTCCTGTCCTGTCCTCAAGGGGAGAGCACAGCCAAAACATAAAACTGATGGATTTCAAATCTGAGCCTGCAGATTAACAACATTTTGCCCACATCCCTCTGTCCTTAAATAGAATTTGGCCACAGAAACCATTCTGATAGACCAGACTACTGCAGGCCTATGGATGGACAAGATGCAGCATCCCTGAACTGTGAAGGAAGGATGAAATCTTTCTCCTCACACCCACTGCATCCCATGGCCTTATTAGCCAGAAATGACCATAATCAGGGATTCAGCACAGAAACAAAGTTGCCCTCCAGTTCCCCAGCCCCGCTGAGCTGCACAGGGACCTGCAGACTCTAAAATTGGAACAACAAAAGTAATTCCAGCTGATGCAAGTCAAATAAGATTCCCCATCTGTCAAGATCAAACAGCTGAACAGTAATTCGTCACAAATGTTAACTGGATGCTGCACAATCTCCACTGAAGGTACACTCCACCAGGATTAATCAGATCTTCTTTTAGACCTAACTATCAGGGAAGCAAACAGACATATGTTCCCTTTTGTAATCAAGTGCCATTACTACAAACACTATCCCAGGCACTAATAAAATACATCTCAAACTACTCCATAATCTCTGCTGCATGCAGGAACACTACAGCCTCCCCCAGCAGACCAATACTGGAACGAAATATGGGAGAGGAAAGAGTGCAATAAAGCCTTTGAGTTCTGCTTTATTACAAAAAATGAAAGGTATGAAAAGAAAGAATCTTTTCTGTGAGACAGAGAAGAATCAGCCAACAAAATAAGCAGTAAAAAGGAAATCGGTGTGTATTTTAAAGATCAGTGACTGCCAAGGTGGACTTGAACAGAGAGATGCCTTTGAGAGGAAGGTTCCCTGCCCCTGGCAGGGGATGGGAACTGAATGAGCTTTAAGGTCCTTCCAACCCAAACCTGTCTGGGATCCCATGATGTACTTGTACCAAGGAAGATAAAAATGGGAGTGACAGGATCCAAACCTGCCAAGAAGGAATTCAAACACAGCAATACACAAATCCTGAGTTTCCCAGGATCCAAAGGCTTTGGGGAAGGAGGAATCACTCACTAGCATGAACCTGCAGGCAGCACTTGGCACAGGATATCAAGGGGCTGGTTCCATCTTCTCCAATGTAGGAGTTGGACGGGAGGGGCTCGGTGTTCTCCCCGCTGGAAGTGAAGCACATCTCCGGGATCAGGGGCTTGGTCCTCTGCCCACACTTGGAAAGGTGCACGAAGGAGGGCGGCTCCCCCGCCGAGGCCGGGGCTGCCTCCTTCTCCCCCTGGGAGGACTGCAGAGAAAAGTTCATCAGTGGAGCTGCCCCTCCCCAGCCACGCTGCTCACCCTCCACCCCGAGCATCCCCCTGTGTTCCAACCAACACCCAACACCCAACACCAGGCTGCCAAAAAACAGCCTAAAACCCTGATTCCCACCCCTGCCTTGCTTCCCCCCTCTTCCTCAGGCTGGGATCTGTAATTTGTTGTGAAAGCTCAGAGAAGCACTAGAATAACGAGCAGCTCTTCCTGGTTTTCTTCTGCAAAAATCTAAATTCCTAAATTGCAGCTGAAAACACCAAGGAAAAATAAAAAGGAAAATATTACTAAAAGCAAGACCTTCCCTCCCCCTCTCCCATCCCTCTGGCATCCTTCCCTGCTTTTCCTGCAAGAATTTCTCCTGAAGGACGATTCAAGGTTTCTGGCAGCAGACAGAGTTAAAAGCAATGGATAAAACCAGCTCAGCTGCACCCAGTTTTCTTCACAACAGCCAGCAATCAGAACAGATATTTTATTTTCAGTCTGTACAATAAATCAAGAGATTTTATTGGAGGGGGAGGTGGGTTCTGCTTTCCTCAGGAAAAGCTTCCAACACATCTACAAGTATCTAAGGCACGAATTCCTGGTGGGCACACAAAGCCAGATTTGGCTTTATGTGAGAACAAATCAATGCACAACTGCACAAATAACTAATTCATCTGATGAATTTTGCCTTTCTGCTCATAACATCTCCCAAAGCATATTGGTAGTTTCCAAAAAAAGATGATGGATGTGCTTACTCAGTAAATTTTTACTTTGTGGCTTGTTTGCATAAATTCAGCAACTCGGGCCCATAAGGAAACAGGAGCCTGGTGTGACTTTTCTCTGCATGGAAGGGTGTTTGCAAAGCTCTAAGTGTGATTTCAAAATGAACACTGGGAAAGCCAGAGAAGATAACAAAAAAGAAAGATAGCAAAAAAGGCTCCAACCACTGCCAAATCCAACCACATTTCTTCGGTGTGCAAATTTGTGTGGGTGTGTCTCTATCAGAAATGTCTGCATCCTAATTTATCCATCCAAGCAGTGTCAGAGGTTTAGATGAGACATCAGGGAAAATCTCTTCAGGGAAAGTGTGGTCAGGCACGGGCACAGGCTGCCCAGAGAACTGGTGGAGTCACCATCCCCAAAAAAACACGTGGGTACAGACTGGGGGATGTGGCTTGGTGGTGAACACGGCAGTGGGGGATTGACAGCTGCACTTGATCCTTCTTCTCCAACCTTAATGATTCNTGCTCATAACATCTCCCAAAGCATATTGGTAGTTTCCAAAAAAAGATGATGGATGTGCTTACTCAGTAAATTTTTACTTTGTGGCTTGTTTGCATAAATTCAGCAACTCAGGCCCATAAGGAAACAGGAGCCTGGTGTGACTTTTCTCTGCATGGAAGGGTGTTTGCAAAGCTCTAAGTGTGATTTCAAAATGAACACTGGGAAAGCCAGAGAATATAACAAAAAAGAAAGATAGCAAAAAAGGCTCCAACCACTGCCAAATCCAAACACATTTCTTTGGTGTGCAAATTTGTGTGGGTGTGTCTCTATCAGAAATGTCTGCATCCTAATTTATCCATCCGAGCAGTGTCAGAGGTTTAGGTGAGACATCAGGGAAAATCTCTTCAGGGAAAGTGTGGTCAGGCACGGGCACAGGCTGCCCAGAGAACTGGTGGAGTCACCATCCCCAAAAAAACACGTGGGTACAGACTGGGGGATGTGGCTCGGTGGTGAACACGGCAGTGGGGGATTGACAGCTGCACTTGATCCTTCTTCTCCAACCTTAATGATTCCCTGACTGTGTGATGAGGAATTACCTGGTTATAGGGGTAGAAGAGGGTGCAGACAGCACAGTATGGCTCACTCAGGGCAGCAGCTGCATTGAACTTCCTCTCAGCTGGGAAATTAAATGCTTTATTCTTCCACTGGAAGGAAAGTAAAGATTTCAAAGCCTCTGGATCACTCATATCTTCCTCTCCAGAAAATGGAAATGTTTCTAGAATGAAAAGGAAAAAAAAGTCCCTGAACAATGGGCAGTCAGTAAAGGCAGAAGAGTTTACAGATAGAAGAGGCAGAAGGAGCAAGGCTGAGTTAAACAGCTCAGGTCTCAACAACACAAGAAGAATAAATAAAAACATTCAACTCCTCCATGGTGTCTTACATGCCTATGCTCCAAATACTTCCTTAAATGGATAGAATCTCCCCTTTGGGGATAAGATACACGAGACAGGGACAGCAGTGACCTGAAGGAACTGGCCATGAGGACGAGAGAATGGAGATTTACTGCCTTTGTAACTCCCTCCCCTTTCCAGCTGTGGAAACCTCCAACCTCCTTTTAGTGAAGATTTAATCTGAACTTCAGAAAGTTCAAAAGACACGATGCCAGTGCAAGGAAATCTCCCTTTTCTGTCTCCAGCTGGGAGCTGCATTCTCTGGAAGGTGTGGATGCAGCTGGTGCTGGTGTGGCCAGGCCAGCTCCAGCTCCCAGCTCCAGCTCCAGCTCCAGCTCCCAGTTCCAGT
>VYXC01009371.1:0-19943 GCA_013397175.1 Platysteira castanea | reverse complement strand
TTCCTTTTCTTTGATACTGTTTTGAATTTTCTGAAGGACCAGAAAACTCCCTACTTGGAATTAATTCCTCCTTCTTCTCATTTTTATATCCACTAAATAATCTGCATAGAACAGCTATTATCCACATCAGAATTTAATTATGGCTTTCAGCATCACTGCCTGTAAGGAACATGGGAAATTCATACCTCTCTTAAGCTAATGTCTGCTGCTACTGTCACCTGTGAAAATGAGTTGGTTGGTGTCTGTCGTGTGTAAACAAAATCTTAAAAATCCAAACACCAGTACAACTTCTTTATTTGTGTAGATTCAGACCATTTAATAAAAGGTTACTCTCTCCTGCAGGTAGCTGGAAATTTCCACTTTGCACCAGGAAAAAGTTTCCAACAGTCTCATGTACATGGTAAAGTATTTTCTTTTCCTGCTTATTTGACAATTTTGTGTGTCTGACCGTTTTCTTTTAATATCTTTGTGTTATTGTCTATAGTAACAACATCACTGCTTCAGTGGGGAGGACATTGTTGAAGTTATTTTACAGTAGTTTAGAACTATCATGGGAAAACTGAAAGTGGTTTTTAGGGGTGCTGCCACATAGATGTGGAAGAACTTGGCAGACAGTGTTTCTGGGCAGTCTCTCAGTTCTGCAAAACTTTACTGCTCTGCAGTCAAACAATGTCAGTTAAGGTGTTCAGTCCAGGACCTGACTACCAGTACCTCTGGAAGGGATATTTTCCTCCATTCATGAGTTTCAGAATAAAATTTAAGTTGTGAAGGACCTCCCTGAGTATATAAATATAGCGTGGCCAGAATAGTGGTAGTTTACAAAATCATGGAATGGTTTGAGTTGGAAGGGNGTATTGGAAGGGGCTCTCAGGTCTGCCCAGAACCTTCTCTTCTCCAGGCTTTCCCAGCCTCTCTCCATAGCAGAAGTGCTCCAGCCCTTGGAGCATCTTTGTGGGCTCCTCTGGACTCATTGCAGCAGGTCCACGTCTTTCCTGTGCTGGGGATGCCAGAGCTGGAGGCATCTCTGCGGGTGGGGTCTCACCTGAGTGGAATAGAGAGGGAGAATCCTCCCTTTCACCTGCTGCCCGTGCTGCTGGGATTGAACCTAAGATACAGGTGGTTTCTGGACTGCCATTGCACATGGCCAGGTCATATTGAGCTTCTCATCCACCAATATCCCCAACTCCATCTCCCCTGGGCTGCTCTTGGCTTGTTCATCCCCAGCCTGTATTGGTACTGGGGGTTGCCCTGACCCAGGTGCAGCACCTTGCACTTGGTCATGTTAAATCTCGTGAGGTTCACTGGCCCCACTTCTTAAGCTTGTACAGGATGGCATCCTGTCCCTCAAGCATGTCAACCTCACTACTCATTCTGCTATTATCTGCTATCAGGTTGAGGATGCACTCAATCCCACTGTCAATGTCATTGATGAAGATATTAAGCAATACTGGTCCTGGTATGGACCCTGCTTTTTACTGGTCTTCATGTGTATATTGAGCCATTGATCACTACCCTTTGGATGTGATCATCCAACCAATTCCTTATCCAGTGAAGAGTCCACACATCAAATCTGTATTTTTTACTTACATCACTCACTCCAATTTAATCTGTACCACTGAGGTAAAGGTCAGGGGAGAATGCGAATGTGCTTGGTGAGAGTAATGATGTATTTGGAGAAAAACAGACAAACTTTTGAGCACAGAAGAAGCACTTTTGTACAAACAACAATAAAGAGAAAAGCCTGGTTTCTCCACGATACAGATTGTTCGTAATAAAAAAAATATTTCATTTATTGTGGCAAAACCTGCTTTGTGTGCTTAAACTAGCATGAGAACAGCAACCTTACTACAGCCAGGATCAACAATGTCACGGCATATATGTTAAGGAGAAGCATCTCTGCATTACATCTCTCTGTAACAGTAAGGAATGCAGGCTGGCTGCTTCAGAGCAAGTACTTTGTGTACAGAGAGGAATGGATGAAGTCAGGATAGCTCTCTAATTCCATGTCGTCCAGAAGTGCTGCACAGCTGAATTAAAAATTTAGTCAGAAGATACAGATAAAACCTGAAAGGGCTCTAGTTACTGCCAACATTATCCACTCATTTGCTTGGTCCCACTGGCTGTATCTGATGGCCTCCTCTTTGTGAAAAAAGTGTATGGTTACTTCCCACTCTCTCCCTGCCCCTCACCATGTCCCAGGCCTTTCCTGTGCGGGGCTCAGGGTGTATCTTTCCCTGCTGAAGAGTCACAGCTTATGAAGCTGGTCGTTTGTGGAAGCCATTTGACCTCTTAGCTTCCTTTCAGGATTTCTCTGAACCTCTTTCAGTTCAGCTCTGTCTGAAGGTACCAGACTGCACCCAGAATTAAGGTCCAGGCTAAGCATGAGACACAGTGGCCTAATGATGTTCTTCCTTTTGTTCTCTCTTGCATTCCTAGTTATTTGTAACATGTGGTTTTCCTTTTTACCCAGCCTTTTTCTTGGCGATGTTTTCATAGCACTAACCAACAAACAAGGAGTTTTCCCTTACCTGTAAGGAAAATGGACTGCTCAGAGCATGGTTGTTTTCTTGTATGTGCCTCACTGTAACCTTTCTTTGTAATCCTTTGGTTTTTTCTCCCTTTAATTACAGATAAAGAATTTGAGTAGTATAGAGGACAGGGTTCTGTGAGATACTTCCAGAACTCTTATCTCATTTGGATCATAGCTCCAGACAAGAACTTAAGTGTTTGTGGTGTTTGATTCCTTCTGTAAGGTCTGCATTAACATGCAGTCCTGTTAATACACTTAACAGAATGTCACATGGTATGAAGTTGAATGTCTAAGAGAAAGTCTGAATATTCCAAACTATTGTTGTTGAAAGTCACGTTAACAATTCACTAAATAATTTTACTAGACCTATTTGATGCAGAACTCTAATGACTGACAGTATTTTTGCTTTTCCTTCTGTTTCCTACTGATATGAATCAGTAGAGAATATGTGAGTGAAGAATATCAGTACTGTGGAAAGTTCAGTCCACTGCACCATTCTTCTTGCCTCCCATTGGAGTATGTACCACGTTTGTATGGCTGATGGTTCGATTTTTATTTTGTGGTGGCACTGGAATACTGAAGCTTGCATATCAGCTTTTCAGTTTCTTGCATTGTTCCTCTCTTATGCTGAGGGTTCCTGTTGTTTCATACATCTCCAGCCAGGGAATGGGTATGGGCATCACTGCGACAGTGCCAAGGGTCCTGTTAAGCAGCACTTTGTAGATCAGACTGCAAATGTAATCCTGATCTGAGCTTCTGAACTTTTGTTGTGTGCTTGGTCTTAACATCTTTAAACTGTAACTTCTTTCCTGGGGAAAAGCAAGTTGAAGTGGCTTTATTTCAAAGAGTAGAAGAGGGGCTGACACTCGTGACAGCACTGTGTAAGCTGCGATTTTATTTCTCTTTAGTTATTTAAATTCAGTTATATATAACTTTATTTGCATAAGGTCTGTGTTCTCAGCTCTCCATTAGAGGCTGAGTACTTTACTACTAGAGGTAGTATTTTAGCTTAGTTTTCACCATTACTGTATGTTTTAGTGTGTACTGCTACTCATTCCTAATCTCAAGTCATCAGAATTGTCCTGTCTAGGATGATTCACATGGCTGATCTTATGCCTTTGTGCCATCTAAAATGGTTAATTACCTATTAGATAGTGCATAAATACAATGCTTGAACTTCTTGGACAGGTGCTCCATCTCTGTCCTTCACATCCCACGTTTCCTGAGAACCGAAGCTGAACTTTTGGAAATGTGTTGCTTTTGAAGCAAGCAGTGATGCTACTTTTCATCCCAAGTTATTGGAAGCATTTAAAATGGGTCACTTGAGGCTTGCACCATAATGTGACATCATCAGTGTCATAGAAGACCCCCAGCTCCAGAATGTGATACTGGCTGCAAATGGTCATTTGTTGTTCAGTTGCACTGTAAAATCCCGGATCATTAGGAGGAGGATTGAAAGAGATTGTGAGGAGAACTGAAGCACTTCCAATCAGAATTCTTAACACTGAAACTAGTAGTTCTGGCTCTCCTGTATTAAGGGAGGCCAGAGTCAAACATTACTGATACTTAAGAGTTCTGCTTTAAGCAGCACAGCCTCAAACCCTCCTTATTCATTTCGTTCTTGCTGAGATTGGAGTTGCTTCACTGTTGTCTCTTTAGGCTTTGAATCCTAAACTGAGATTTTATATTTGCATTACACTATGTGCTGCAGGTTTTGGTGAAATTCTCTCTTTCAGTTGTGCATCTGCAAGTACAGCCTCCAGCATCAGCTGTGCTTATTCATGACTCTGAATATCATATCTGTTTTCTTTTGCAGCAGCTGAGGTTTGCAGTTCATGGGCTGCTGCCATATCTGTCCATGCCTGTACAATAGCAGCCATCTCCTGCTTCAGCTGCAGTAGTTGACAGTGAGTTTCCTGCATGTGGAAACTTCACCTACCTAGTGGTAGGCTCCTCAGGAGAGTGACGTTACCTATATCATTTCCATCTTTCTTGCTCTGTTTCTTCTAGTCAAGGGGAAGCTGAGGGTTCTTACTCCTCCTTTAGATTGTCTTTGGGCCGTTCTGTTGCTGAGGTGCCATCATCAGTATTTTTTAGAGAAGGCATTGGCCATCATACTTTTTTAAAGCCAGACAGCTTTTCAGGATTATTTTAAAACGTCTCATTAGATTCCTTCAATTCCTTAGGAAAGAAGGTCGTGTTGATGGCATCATTCAGGACATTCTGTCCTGAAGACACACTCACAATGACTGTGACAATTTCTGTAGATGAAGTAGTATGTATGTGGTCCAGATATTGTGGTTTTCTTACAGCCTACATGTCAGCTGGAGGAACAAAGTTATCTTTGAGGATGCTGTTTTAGAGAGATTACTTGTTTTCATTAAGAGATTATTTGTTTTCATCCTCTTGTGTGGTGATGACTGTGGAAGGAAAAAACACAGGTAAGCTGATCTTTGAGATGATATGGTCTTGGAAAAGGAGCTACCTACTAGGAGCCACCAAGCTTTGCCTAAAAAGGCAAAGCTTTATTAGCTCTCTAGGAGTCAGATCCCCTGGTCAGTTGTACATCTTCATTAGTGTTCTGCTTACGTATTTAAGGAAGGGCTTGTTTCTTTCTCTGCTTAGACATTGTTTGATAGCCAGAACCTATTTAAACTCATCCTTGGACACTGTGGATGACCCCAAAGAGCCTCTCTTATTTTACATCCCTTTTAGTGTTTTGATTATGGAATTGTGAAAAGATACCAAGTCTTTGACTGCAGACTAGTTGTCATTTTTCAAGTCCCTTGGCACCTTCTTAGTGTCAGCCAAGAGCAAGTGACGCTAACTCCTTTTTCTGCAGAGACTGCAACCTCCTTCTCTGTTCCTTTCCTACAGACCCCTTAGTAGTGGGCCTGTTACTATTGCACAGGTCTCTACAGATAGCAGTTGGTTATCTGAGTTCTTCTCCTGCCCAACATAATACTTGAAAAAAAATGACTTGGGACTCAGTCTTCATCAGGACACCGGTTCAGTGTGGAGGAGATCCAAATCGTCTGATCACTTGTACACTATTCCTTCCATAGAGAAGGTGTGTAGGAGCTTATTCTAACTTCTGTCCCAAAGTAGTGTCTGTTAGGGAACTGTTTTTATCCCTATACTGAATGCTGAGAGTCTTACTTCATCCTCAGCATTGCTAAGAACTTTTCTTTTTATGCTAGTGACATATTATCAGAGTTTGGTTGTCTTGGTGGTGAAAGACGCGAGGTTTCACCCATTTATGGTGGACAAACTGTTTTCAAGTTATATCAAATCTGTTTTGGAGACAACAAAAATGACATTTTCATTTGTCACTTCACTATCATCCATCAGAGCTCAAGTTGTACTAGTTGGTGGGAATGCTTAACATTTGTCAGGTAGCCCTCTGGAGCGGTCTTACCTTCTCCAGACCAAAAATCATGCTATTGTAGAAACATCTCTCCAGAGATAGGCCAGAGGGGATCAGAATTGCTGTCGGAAGGATTCAGAGGCCCATAAGTCCATAAGGCCCTATAAGTCTATGACAGTTACTGATTAGTGTTAAATATATATATTGCACAATGTTGAATACACATGAACAAGTTTTTGAAACAAACAAAAAAGGAATTTACTTAACCTCCTTTGAGATATGCTGTTCAAACATACATTTCCCCTCTCCCCCATCCTTCCGAAAGGTATTCACCTTTGTTGGGATCTTGCAACAGAATGAAGAAAACCAGCCTCATGGTTTGTTATTTTCTCTGTGCCTCAGGTGGGATGAAAGTAGCACGGGACCAATTAAGAATAAAAAACCTGTTACCCAGCTTTGAATGTTAATATGTTGTAAATATAAACCTTGAGTGCATTTCTGAATAGCTTTGCTCCTAAAATAGCCTTGCTTACCTTATGACTGAAAAAGAGTCTAAATACAACCAGTATTGTTGTCTGGCATGCTGCTTTGGAGCTCACTTAACATCCCACTGTGGTTTTCCTTTTGGTGATTAATTCCTGCATTTTGGGTTCTCTGTTACACTTTAAATGATTGCTTGAGCATGTATCGGTCCTTTAGCTATCTAGGGGGTCATTTTATATGGCCTAGAAAGCACACTAGTGTTGCCCTGGTCTTGTAAACCTTCTGTTTTTAACCTTGGAGTCAGATTCTTTCTCACACAGTTTTATGTAAATAATAGCCAGTGTTTACTTAACGGTATTTTCTGTTTTTCATTCCTTTTGTGATATGACAACTTTGATGAGCACCTTTCTTCTCCAGTGGGATTGAGAAGGAAGTGACATGCTCTCCAATCCCTTGTGGAGTTGGGACGTGATAATGAGATAATGTAAATAAATCCATCCATTTTCCTCCTTTCTGCTGAATCTGGCAGGTGCGAGAGCGTCTTTATTGTGTCTCACCAGACACACATTAGCACAGACGTTACTCTTCCCCTTTTTGGTATGAGCTTTAAATGCTACTTTACCGGAATCTCTGTATTTTCTTTGTAAGGATCTGAACATTTCTCTTTTCTCTCCTACTCTGCTTGTTTTCCCAGTGCACGCTGTTGAGATTAAGTGTTACTGTATCCTTTTTTTTCCTCAGAACTACAGAATTAACATAATTTTTGTTATTTGCTGAGCCCGTAAATCTCCTTTGGAAGGAGCTGTTGATCTAGGCTGGGATTTCAGAAGACTACTAGGAAGCTAAAAGGAGAGCTATTCCAGGTCATTCTTCTGTGGTAAACAAGGTGGAAAAGATTGGGAATCTTTCTCCTAAATGATTTTAATATCTCCATGTGTAGCGCATTCAGTTCAATAACCAGGCAGAAACACCAATTAAGTGTAGTGGGTTTGTTCACATTTTTATCTTCTGTGAGATAAGAATTAGGAGGAATTGCAAAAGCAGGCTCTACACTTTAAAGACTATAAAGAAGTTTATTAATAGAACCAAAAGTAAAAAGAAATAACAAGGAATTAAAGCAAAACCCCCTTTTTCGTCCAGCACCTCCCCCTTTTTACCCAACTTACACAATGCATACCAAACTGATTTTGGTCAGTTTTACAGTTCTTAAAAATCTCTCCACTATTTAAAGAAAAAAGGTTTTCTTTTGCTTCGTGTGGTTTCCAAACTGCTCAAACGGCAAACAGACCCGCCCGAAAATTCTGCTGCCGTGAAAAACAAACTCTCCCACAAATCTTGCTGTCTTCCTACACTGCCAGTATGGGCCACACATGGGGTGTATCTTCTTTAAGGATAAGTGTCTTGGGGTGACTGCACAATAGGCAAATTCTAGCTTCTTCACAATATCTCTAAAAGTCTTTTATAGCTCCAAGGTGACCCGACATGGTCATGATTCCCTTTCCCACAGGCTGCACACAAAATTCTCATCCCCCCCCATGTTTTTAAGTGGATTAAAGAGAAAAGAACAGTTTGTGATATTACAGTTTTTTACCATGGCCTGCTAAAAGCATTTTTAAGCTCCACGCTGGGCACACGACTCCGCCCTTTTTTTCCTGTCACAATCTTCAGCTCTGTCTCCCATGACTTACTCTTTCTTTCCTTCTGGCCTTGAAGTCACCATGATCCTCTTCGGGCTTTATGTTGGAGAAAAAGCCTCTTTCCCTTTATGCAGCTGGTTTCTCAGCTCGACTCTGGTCACATTGGTCGCAGAAAGTTGTATCAGTTCTTGCTGGGATCTGCGTGGGGTGCGAGGGGGGTCTCTGGTCCTTAGAAGCCATGCCGAGTGGCATCAGCCATGCAGCAGCTTAATGGTTGTTTGCTAAGCTGCCCGCAGCTCTGAGGGGGTTCTCATGCCGCTACCCAGGGCCCATGCCCTGGGGCCGGGGAAGGGGAGGCCTGGGGCCCATCTCCACCCCCCTTCCCTACGGGAGGCTTGAACATCAAAGTGAAGTTCCCACGTCTCCCTGCGGCTTAAATATGCAAATTTTGAAAAGCGCTATTGATCCAAATGATTGTCCGTCAACCCATGTTCAAACCACCACACCATGTTGGAGATAATGTGTTGGCAAATGTTTAGCCGCACTGTGCAGCTAATGTGCTTGAGGGGAACATGCTGACATGTTGGAGTGACTTCTGCCTTTTCAAGGCAGATGAGAGAGTTATCTCAATTAATCTCATTTGTACAACACGTTAGATAATATCTCCTGAGAATTCATGTACCAAGCCAGCTAATCTGTGAGTAGTTTGTAGGAACTTTTACAAGTAACTTGGATTTTTCTAAGGGTAATCTTGGTAGTTGCAGGTTGAGATGCAGTGTTTCAAGTCAGTAACGTCTGGCAGAGGACTCCGACTCTCAGCTTTGCTCACTCCTTCTCTTAGCTGCAGCATTTTCTGTGTTGCTCCCTGCCTCATTCCCCTTTTCACAACACATCTTTATGCCACTTCCATCTTCCTGCCGCTGTGCTCCTATAAGATATTTTGCTCCATAAAATTCATCCCCAGTTTGAAAAGTGGTGTCCTAGCTCAGCTTGGAGCAATGTGTTTGGGTGGCTGTCTTTGGTTTCTTGGAACCTTCACATGTTTATTGACAGAGTCCTGAATGGCTGTAAGTGCTGTTAACCCTCTTTTAGGGGTTGAGGACTGAATTTTGAAGTCCAAGGAGGCCTTGTGATTGTTCAGGTCAGAAATGCAGGATGGGGAGAATTCTTCAGATAGATAGCAGTTGTTAAAACTGTGTTACTAAAACAATGAAGAAATCTTGGTTCTATAAAGCAGACAGAGTTCTTGACAAGCTTAAGATGTTCTACAGGGATCTTTATTTTGCCTATTAGCTGTGGTTAAGGAAACGAGGAAATGTATTTGTTTCTTCAGAAATAAGAGTCTTTGCTCCTAGCAGACAGTCTTGTAAAGATCTTCTGTTCTCTTTCCTTGTCCTGTTCCTTCTCTTAGCAGGCTAAATAGCCTGCTGGTTTATGTTAAGCTAACTATGGTTAGCTAAACATGTATGTGCAACGTAGAGTATGTACACGTGCTTAGCATAATCATCAGTGATCAAAGAGAAATAAACCTGTAGTCTGGTGGAAGGCTGTTTTAGAAACTGAACTGAGAGGAGTTTTGTAAAAACTACTTAATTGTGGAAAGCATAGCAGAGCACTCTGGGGACATTTTGTTTTGGATAGCCATAACAACTAATGGGAGTCACACACAATGTAAATCTAGTGTAGCATGTTAGTTAATGTCTGGTTCTTCTCAAGTGGTGTCCAGGATTTCTCTGGTACTGTGCTATTCCTGTAAGTTTTGTCATCCTCACTAGTCCTCAGTACAACTTCACATGTGCCAACACGTGTGACTACCCAGGTGATAAAGCTGATAAACACCATAATCCTGCAAAGGGTTCTAGGATCACAGCTACCAGGAGGATCATCCCTCTGCCTCTCTGTGCATCACTGTGCCAGTGCAAGTTTTGGTGCAGCTGTGGGATTAACCGTACTTTGGAGCTGTTCTGGCTGGAAGAATAATCTCACATAAAGCAAGACTTGCATTTCAACCTTTTACAGACTCTGAAGTGGCTCAAGACCAAAAGGTGTGTGGGATAGGAATGAGCTGTGGAACTGAAAGCTGACGGGACAAAGAAGGTTTTATTCCTTTGGTAGTATGAAGTCATAGAATATCTTGAGTTAGAAGAGACCCACAAGGATCATCATGTAGGTCCAGTTTAAATGCAGAACCACCAGACCCAGGATCTCTGTGGAATTTTGTAATAACTGAAGGTTAGCGTGCTATTGTCTGTTCAAAAGGCAGCAAGACTTGGCACTTCACTGGCAGCTAAACCACAGAACTCTTGACTTGAGTGCAAATAATAGTGCAGCATGAAACAGCCTGGTATTGCTGGTAACCATTAAGAAAAACAGCATGGCATAATGCCAAGGCCACTTCTCCTTTCTTTCCTTCTCCTGGCCACCATCACATATACTTCCAGATTTTTACTAGGAATTTCTTTTTTAAAGTTCATTGATAGAGTTGTCAGCACAGGCACACAAATCTGTATGCTGTCACTGTGCTAGTGGCAGTGACAGGTCTGCGCTCCAGTCAGGGACAGCAAAGGAGTATCTGAAGCCAGTGCAGCTCTGAGCTCTTTGTAATGCAGAACCATTGCCTTAACTCCAAGTACTGCAGCCTTAGTCTCTGGGCATTTAGCTGCGAAATGCAAGGACCTCTCCCTACATCAGAGCCTTAGGAGGAGGATACTTTAGGGTTAGCATTTCCTTTTCCAACTATACATTCTTTGTTTTGCATACATATCTCTTTGGTTTTATTAAGGGTTTTATATAAATACAAGTACAGTTTCTGGTGATTTAGTGAAAAAGGTTAATAGAAAAAAGTTCACAGCGCACTCATGTTAAGTAAATGTTTTAAAGGAGAGGCTAGTTCAAATCAGATGTTTAGCTTTGCAGCTTGTCTTGTGCTAGGCCCTCAAGGGAGCAGCATTCCTAATCTTTGTTAATAATGTAGGAACACTTGGTAAACTGACTCCATTAGTTCCTAAAGTAATAGCCCATGATTATTGAGGTGTGTTTTACTTTGCTAGGGTGAAAGGTGAGGTCTGCCTTCCTGAGCACATGAATTTACCTGTTATAATGGCCACAGCCTCTGGCTTCTTTGAGATGATTGTGTGACTTTGGATAAACCTGGTAGAAGCAATACTGAAATGGAGTTGCAATTTGTATTTTCATCCTGAGACTGATGCTTCTGGTACTGCATAAACTCATTTAAGTAGCAAACTAAAAGATATCCATTGCCTCCCACTGCCTATATCTCTGCCAGATCCCTTCTAGGGGTGTGTGGTGCTGCCAGCATTGTCATATTGCTATATGTGGGAAGGGCAGACATGGGGCAGGCCAAATTCCCCAAATCTCAGCACTGGTGACAGTCACCTCAGCCCTACCAGTGGTTTGCAAATACCCTGCTCAGGCCATCCCTGCAATGACTTTTCCTTTCCTAGTATGTTCTCTGGGCAGCAGTAGCAAGGCTGATAGGCAGAGTTCTGAGAGTGACTAAGATGTTGATGATTTTTTTAGGGCATGTGCATGTGATATTAAAGCATGTGCTCTGCTCAGTTGTTAGTTTAGATATATTGTGCCTCTCTGTTTTGCAGCAGTGAGAGGAGTTATGTGTGGCTAACAGCAAAGCTTTCCTTTCTTGCCTCTGGGATCTTGTTTTTGCCCTAGATGAAGAATACATTCAAATGAGGACTGAAATACCTAATTTGAAGTAACTCCATATTAAAGTTACTTTCCTTCATTCTAGCGGTGGCTCTGTGTCAGGAGGGGTATCACAGCTGTTTTATCTGTTGCATACCCTACTATGCAAGCAAGAGAGACACCCAGGGAATTTTCTTGCCATTTTAGATTGTGATGGAAATGAGAGGCGCTCCCTTATTGCTAGAATATGGTAGACATATATTATTGTTATGACAATGTGAATTGTTAACTATTTTTCTATTACAGTTCACGATCTGCAGAGCTTCGGACTTGATAATGTAAGTGTTCCTAAGGCAGTGTTCTAGTTCTCTTAGTCTATTTTCCTTCTGGATTTCCCTCCGATTGCCACATTGACATCCTAGATTGCAGCAGATTTGGCTTTATGAGTCTAAGCAGAACCTGGGACCTGTTTCCACAGAGGGCTCTGAAATACATTCTGGGACATTTGCATGCTGCTTGGCAAGCCTGTGCCTCTCTTCCTGAGCCTGCCTTTCTCCTTAATCTATGCTTCACAGTTTCTTAAGGTTGATATTGTCACAACTGCTTCTGGATCTGCTGGAGTTTACCTTGTGTTGTGAGGTCAGCAGATGGAGCTCATACCTGTGCCTCCAAGGCAGCTGATACATGTGCTCCTATGGCAGGGAGAGGAGTAGGTGGGAGAGCCTGCTCTGTAGATGGGAGGAAAGGGCACCAGGATCTGAGGATTTCCAGCAGGAGAAATTCCTTGTCTTAAAATCTCCTATGAATAAAAAAGAAGAGCAAATGTTTTGGAGTTTACTGTTAGGATGCACAGAGAAAGGGAGCACCTGTCTCTATTCTAGAGCCACGCTCAAAAAGATATACACATAATGAACTTCAGGCCCCTTACCTTGCCCCTCGTGTGCTGTGCAGCTGTTTGAGTTATTAGCATTTCCATTTCAGATCAATATGACACACTACATCAAGCATCTCTCATTTGGAAGGGACTATCCAGGCATTGTGAACCCTCTGGATGGGACAGCCGTCACTGCACAGCAAGGTAAAAGCTAGCTGAGAGAAGTCTTTTTAAGTGTCTGTATTTACAAGTGTTAGAAGAGAACAGGAGCAAAGTTCCAAGTTTTAACAAGAACCCTGACAGTGTTATGTGAAATGTGATTCCTCCACCTTGTGCTCTTTCTGGAGCAGCTGTTTCCATTCACCTGGAAGAAATCTGCCAAGATGTTTGGATTCTGTGACCTTTCTGAAAGATATCTCTGTTCAGTGTTCGTGGATGCACAACAGCAGGTACAGCACATCATTCTTAAAGGCCTACCTCAGATGTAGTTCAACATCTGTTAGACACCTGTCTAACTACTACATAAAGTAAGAGGGAACCAGAAGATGCAGGGTAGAGAAAAAAGGCCTAATTGGTAGTTGCTGGAGAGCTGTGGTGTCTGCTTGACCTTGACATACCCAACAGTAAAAGCTTGAAAAGCTGCAGTGAAGTTGAAATACTGCTGATCTTTACCAGATAGCTCCAGAGTTGCTGGCTTGAGAATGAAAGATAGTTTTCTCCTCATGTTGTTGCTCTGCATGAGTTTATTTCCACAAGCCTGCTTTTCTATGAAAGGTCCTTTACATGCCACTGCAGAATTTTGGTTTTTTTAGATCCACTGAAGTCTGAAAAGTTTGTCTTTGCTGGTACTTGGAGCTGTATGTAATAAAGCTTAGAGAAGGAAGTAATTTGCTTTGAAGTGGTGATAGGATTGTTAGTCCTACCTGAATCTGTTCTTTTAAGTTTTTACCATTGATTTTGATCCTTGTACCCAATCAGAGGATGGTGTTAAAAAGAAGTACAGAAAAATTAAAAGGCATCATAATGTTCAGTACGATTATGATGCTGTAGTTAGCTTGTGGAGTAACAAACTATGTGAGAGAGAGGGCCTGTAGCTGACTGGTAAATTTCTGCGTAAGCTCAAGCTTTTCATCCTGAGCCTCAGGGAACCAGTTGGTAAATTCTTGAAGAATTCATTCTGAAGACATGCTCCAGTAAAGAAGTAGGAGAAGTAGATTGCAGGTCAAAGTTATGTTTGTTGCAGCTAAAGGTACCATATGCAGGAATTACTTCTGCTGTAGAAATGGATGAATAATCTTCTCTAGGGAATTTCACAGAAAAAAAAAGTTTTTCTTGCATTCTGTTATCCTTAAGAGAACTGAAGGAACAGGCTAGTTTGAGGCAAAAGAATGGGTTCTTCTATCTTTTTCTTCACAGGTCCAGATCTTCCTTTTCATCTTCTGATAAAATAAATGCCATACTTCTACAGGAGTAAACGGCAATATTAATTGTAGTTGATATAAGATACCCATTTAGACCTGAGTATGTTTTCTTAGGGCTGTGTTGTTAAAAATAAGAAATTTTCCTGGATTAGAATTGAATTTGCAAGAAGTTTTACTGGTAAAGCTATAGCAAGTTTTTAGGTTTTCCATTTAGTCAAGGCCAAAATGCCATTAGTTTTGGTTTTGGTTGGAGCAGAAATGATATTCACTTTGGCAAAAGGAAGTCTCATTTCAGACATTAACTTTACTGTCCTTGAAAACCTCCAGGAGCTGTTGTGCAGAAAGATGTTACCTGACAAGTTGAACAAAACCAGTTTGTGTCTACACAAAAGCTTCCAGCTTATTGTCGGATATTAATTGTGTCTCTCCCTTTCTTTGCTTATAGCTTCCATGATGTTTCAGTATTTTGTCAAAGTGGTCCCCACTGTGTATAGGAAAGTAGATGGTGAAGTAAGTACCTTTTCCCCCAATACTTTGACAAGTGAAAGTCATATTCTTGATGCTGACAGTAACTGTGGATCCAGGTGTGTTGCCAGGTGTATACCAGGGGCTGTGTTGTACATTCAGTACTTGGAACCCCCAAGTACGGAATTTGGTAAAGAAACCAGAATAGTACCTTTCTCAGCTTAGATTGTAATTTGTGTCAGATAACTTAGTAAGGATGACAGAACATAATTTCATTTTACAGAAACACAGTTTAATTGTTCTAAGAATAGGACTAGTATGAACAACATGTAGAAGAATGGCAGGGGATGGAAGAATGATGGAGGGTGATCTTCATTTAAGTGAAGATAGGCTATCCCTGTCTTTCTCCACTGTCCTGCCTCTATGTATTGTTTCCTTTTTTCACACTCTTGATTATTTATGGCTTTCCGCCATCAGTGCTGTCTCCTGAAGCATGCTTAGCAGGACTGCATATTGGTAGAGGATGGCATAGACTTAGGGTTGAGAGGGGCAGCTTATGCCATTATGTGCCAGCAGAGACCAAATAGTCCAGCCTGGGTGTGACGCATCACTCATACTACCAGCTAGCTCCAGCTTTGACTGGTAGCCTATAGTAAAAATAGACCTGATAGCAAATACCTGATCCTGATAGAGCTCTTCACGACTCTTTCTAACCACTGTCAGGCTGCCCACATGGGCAGGGCTATAATGATGTGGTTCACTGAACTCATATTTTAGTAGCCTTTCCTATTCCCTGTTAGCAAAACAATGTTTGCTGTGTTTGTTTCCTGGTAGGTGGTAAGGACTAACCAGTTCTCAGTTACACGACATGAGAAAATAGCGAACGGGCTACTGGGAGACCAGGGTCTGCCTGGTGTCTTTGTGCTGTATGAACTTTCACCCATGATGGTGAAGCTGACAGAGAAACACAGGTAAGAGGCATTTCATTATATTTCGTTCATCCTTCATTGATTTTGTCACGTTGCATAGCTTGAAACTTCATCCTCACTTAGACATGACAGTGCAAATGCCTGAAATTCATCTGAGCCCCTTCCTAGCCAGTGGAGAGGAAGAGGTGCTCACTGATGTCCTTCCTCTCCATGTAAACCCTGGTTAGGGTCTGGGTTTTTTCTGTTACTGTCTGAAGTGTTGTAATCCAGTATCGAGATGGAAAAGGAAAGTGGTGTGAGGAGCAGAAGTGTGATATAATGGTTCTTGGTTCAGACTTCTAATGGGAAGACTAGATTTACAGAGCATATCCATCTTACTAGCACCCACACAGTCCAACAGGTTCCTTACTCTGCATTTACTATAGCTTTTCTACATCTTGCAGCCAGTGTGGAACCTCTTCTTGTCTCTGGGTTAATGGCTGGCATGTAACTGCAGGGGAGGGGAAGGGGTTGTACCTGTCCAATCTTTGAGGTATTAACATATCCTATGGGATTAAGTTACTGTATTACACAAGCCTGCTGTGCATTCTGACTGAGTAGGAATGTATAATGTCTTAAGGATTAAAAGCCCATCTTTTAGGTTTATAAATTCAGTTCTTCCTCTTAGCACTGCTGACTAAAAGTAGCAGTGACAAACTGCATTCTGTAGCCAATAGGGGTTAATTCATTCTTTAATCTGAGAATTGTCAGCTATGACTATTGAGGTAATGCATACTTACATGGTGTGATGAACATTATTATAATTATTAGTTAATTGTTACATACTTGACATTGGTATCTGAGCTCATGCTGATTGTTCAACTTCTAGGTCCTTTACTCACTTTCTCACTGGAGTTTGTGCCATTGTTGGAGGCATATTCACAGGTATTGCACCTTTCAATCATTTTGCTTTCTAAAGTGTAAACATTTACTATCTTACTCTTTCTAAAGTTTGTCTGGTAATAAAACCCTGTTTGACAAAGAGAGATGATTTCAGCCTTTGGGAAGCAATACAGCATATTCTGCAGAGCCACAGGAGTGGCATCAGACTGTACTTAGCACTGGAGACTTACAAGATGCTGTAGATGATGTAGACCTATTACACCATTTCATTTCATTAGATCTGTAGACCTGTCATAATATTTCTTTCCATTACTCTACAGGATATTTTGTTTTGAAACAAAGCTGTTCTTCACAGACCATATGAAAGCATCTGTACTTGGATTCTTGGCCAGCTTGGGTCTGTAAGCAGATAGTTGCTTTCATATGGAACCAAAACTGGTAAAATCTGTGAACCCAAGTTGCCATGGGTGTAATATATATCTCAGAGATATCAAACTGTGCTCCCAGACACAGGAGCTCCAACTACTGTTCTGCAGGGACTAGATGGGGTCGTGTGAGGAGAGGCTGCTCCTGCAGATCCATCTGAGTATCTGTTGTGGTTTGTAGTTTCTTGCGATGGTATGGCAAGCTGCAAACCTTCTCGGGTAGTGCAGCGGGGCTTCCTTGGGGAGAGGAGCTGTTCTACTTCCCGTAGCCCCTTCCGGATGGCCCCACATGGCTCCAGCTAGCTCTCAGCTTCCTCAACATGGTGGCAATAAAGGAGGCGAGAAGGTTCCCCGCGTGGGGACCTCAGAGGACATTTTATTCACATGCTGACATGTCTGTTCTCCAAGGCAGAGAGGCCAGCACATGGTATGGGGCTGGATTTTATAGGGGGATGAGGGGGGCGGAGAGAGCACATGGACTAATGGTCTCGGGGCACAGGGGCAGTACATGAGTGGGATTAGGGTACAGAACAAATGGGGAGAATCCAAGGGAGTGGCTAGGAATAGGGGCGGGGGAGGGAGGACAACGTGGGGAGGGCAGACAGTTTAGCAAGTAAAGGAGTGGGAAAACACAGCACAACAAGTATCTGTGCTTCACTCTCGGTACTGGCTTCTGGAGTAGCTAATCAGTATCTTCTCAGCTCTATGCATGGAAACAGCCTTGGTCCAGCCTACCTCTCCAGGTAGTAATCCAGGGTGCTCATAGTCAAAGATGTGGATGTTAACAGCCAGCCCGAAGACGTGGTCAGGGACCTGAGAAGGCAGTTACTGTGTCACATAACATCTGTATCACATACCTATAACATCATACCTTTATCTGCAAGGTTTTCCCATCATCTGAGGTGTCAGAGTGTTCAGTTAACCTGATAATGTTAAACAGAATTTCTGTCTGCAATAAATTTTATCCTATTCATCTCTCTGGTTTGAAAAGGCTTTCAAAAATTACTTTCATAACAAATTCAAGTGCCCTTTAGCACTGACTGAGTTTGACAGCCAGTTCATGTTTGCTATCATACACCACGCTCAGACTCTCTGTATTCTAGAGATCAAATCAACTGGTGGCCAATTAGGCCAGTTACTTGTACCAGCAACAGTGTGGCGAACAGAACCAGGGCAGTGACTGTCCCCTGCTGCACACTGGTGAAGCACCTTGAATCCTGGGTTCAGTTCTGGACCCTTCATGACAAGAAAGACAGTGAAGTGCTGCAGCGAGTCCAGAGAAGGGAATGGAGTTGAGGAAAGGGCTTGGAGTGTAGGTGTGATGAGGAGCAGGTGGGAGTGCTCAGCCTGCAGAAAAAGAAGCTCAAGAGGGACCTTCTCGCGCTCTACAACTACGTGAAAGGAGGTTGGAGCCAGGTGAGAGTCAGTCTCTTCTTCTAACAGGGACAGGACGAAAGCAAATGGCCTCAGGTTGCACCAGGGGAGGTTTCAATTGGATACTAGAGAAAATATCATCATGGAAAGGGTTGTCCAGCTGTGGCACAGGCTGCCCAGAGCAGTGGTAGAGTCACCCTCCCTGCAGGAATTTAAAAGACATGTAGATGGTTTAGGGACCTGGTTTAGCAGTGGGCTTGGCAGTGCTGGGGACAATTGGATGCAATGACCTTAGACGTCTTTTCCAACCTAGATGATTCTATGCTATTCTAAAGTCACCTCTGCACAAGTGTCAAATTGATTCCACAAGTAGAGATAATTTCAGGGCAAAACAATCACAAAAATGTCGTCTGAAGCATTACTCAAAGACCAAGTGTTAAGTCCAGTGATTCCATATTACATAGTAATAAACAGAAGATTAAATTCCCATTTTAGCTGCAACTCTTTGTATAATATTGAAATGTATGTCTTCATATAAGGCCAAGTAATCATTTACTTATTCCTTAAATTGAGGTTTTGAATAAAAGAAAGAAGACTATGAAGTTTCATAAAAAAAGGCTCCCTAGCAGTCATTGAAAAAAGGCTCCCTAGCAGCCTTTATGTTCCCTCCCTGGCAGGAGCTCAAGGTTCCTGTCCTCTGAAAACCTCGGTTGTCTGGCGTTTGTGGTACATTAGACCCATTCTGAGTTTTTCTGTGGTCACAAACAAGCACAGAATTAATAGGCTTCTTCAGGGCTGGAGAGGTTTGGGGAAAATACTACAGAAAGAATTAAAGGCAGTGGTTTGTATTGTTTTGTGTCTGGTGGATGTACATTGCAGTCTCCAATAAAGGGCATTGTCATGGAGTGACTTTATGCTGTTCTATCCCCTATCACCACTCTATGCCCAGAGAGGATTCTGCCTTTCTGTGCATTTAAACTGAGCCTGAGAGAGGAGAGAGAAAAACTGAGCGAACTTTCCAAAACAGTTTTGTGCTTCAAGGACACGGAGATTAGCAGTTAGTTGCTGCTTCTGTGGAGCAAGGAAGCACCCTTCTCCTTTTCAGGTTTTTTTTTTCTTCGGATTGGTTTTTTTGGAAAGAGAGACGGAGAGTGGTTTTTCTGGTTTTTTTGGTTTCTTCTTTCTGGGACTTTGGTTTCTTTTTCTTCTCTAAGTTGGATGCTCCATATTTGGGATGCTGCAGGTGATGATGTAATGCTGGACGGTGCCAAAGCGAGGCATTTGGGATCCCTGTCACGTGATACAGCTATCAACCAAAGGATGATAAGGGAAGCAACAGCATAAAGTCAACCCATGACAGGCATCCATCAAGGGCAGCATATGGTACTTTTAAGGTTACTGTGAAATGAGCAAAGAATGGGAAACATGCCCTTGGCAAGCTGAGTCAAGGCAACAGTGTGGCATAAAGCTCTCCACAACAGCTTTCTCTCCAAATTCTTGTCAATCATTAGGAAACATACATGACTCAGCCAGTCTCTTTTACTTCTGAAAAAGAGATCTTTTCTAGAGAAGCATGATCACCTCTGCCCTGCAGGCTGGGTCTTTTCTGTTCTGAGGAGATGAGGACTTTATTCTTCTGAGCAGCAGCAGCAGAACCCTTTTCTATCTGGTGGACCTGAGATTTCTATCCTCTGACAACAGGGTTTGTGTTTTCTTTCCTTGGGAGTTGTTCCCTCTTTGAGGTATGTCTGACTTCATCCATTTGGTTTTCTCCTTTTAGTTGCAGGTTTCATTGACTCCTTGATCTATCACTCAGCACGTGCCATCCAGAAGAAAATTGAACTTGGGAAGACAAGATAAATAAGCAATGATCTCGCCTCATTTAAAAACAAA
>VYXC01009353.1:34183-55219 GCA_013397175.1 Platysteira castanea | reverse complement strand
TATATAATAATAAAAGTATTCAATATAAAACTATTGGAGTAATAATATGATTATCTAATCAATAATATAGTTATCCAATTGATAATAAAATATTAGATTGTTGATTAAATATTTAATATTAGACTAATAATAAAACAATCAGATTAATAATGAGAATATTGGATTACTAACAAAAATATCTGTAAAAAATTTGGATTTATGATAGAAATATCTGATTAATAGTAAAAATATTTTATTAATAATAAAAATACGAGTGCTGTGGTCAGGTCTGAGGGTTTTTTACTGATCCCTTTTGTAGCATGAAAGGACGAAAAGGAAGAAAACCAGTGAGAAACAGGCACTTCTGGCGGCAATGCCAGGGTGCCATTCACGCCTCCCCTCGGAGGGGATGGGTGACCCGCTGGGGATCGGGCACAGCAGCAGCTCCGGGGACGCCGGGCTCCTGGGGCTCCGCGGGGGCGGGGCTGCTCCCAGCTCGGGAGCCCCGGGTGCGGCGGGGGAGGCCTGGAAGGGGAGAAGGGGACGTCCCAACCTGTTCTGCTCCTCAGGGCAGCCAGCAGGGGCTGCCCAGTTTCCGGAGATGTGTTCCAGCACCTCCTGCCACATCCTCGGTCCCTGCTGGAGTAGGAGGGGGAGATCTCATCTGGCATTTGGGTTGCAGAAAAATACCGTGCTTTTAGTGTTTATTTAGAGCGGTTCCTTTCCTCCAGCAGCTCTTGATCCAGCTCCTGCTGGTTCTGCAAGGAGAGCACCTGGCCCACTTTGGGTCTTTGGAACCACACGGATTTAAAACCAAGACCAGATTTCTGGGTTTTGGACACAAATTTAAGTTCAAGGTCAAGTTTCAGGTCTTGGAACCACAAAAACTTAAGACCAGCACCACCATTCAGGTTTTTGGACCACACCAGTTTGAGATCAAGGTCAAATTTAAAGTGTTTGGACCACAAAAATTTAAGACCAAGGCTAAATTCCAGGGTTTATGGATCACAGAGACCTAAGACCAAGTCCAAATTCCAGGTTTTCAGACCACACAAATTTCAGACCAACACCACCATCCAGGTGTTTGGACCACAGAAATTTAAGATGAAGGCTGAGACTGAGTTCTTTCAACCATTTAGATTTGAGCTGGGGTGATCAAGGGGATTATTTCTTTCCAGCACCAAAGCACACTGAAAAATGTGTGGAAAACATCAAAAAGGTGCAGTGTGGATGTTTCCACGGCCGTGTCCACTGCTGGCTCCTCACTCCTCATCCCTAAGTTCACAGAACAACAGAAACATTGAATCTCCTGAGCGGAGTGGGACCTGCATCCAAGCCCAGCCTCTGTTTCAAATGTCAATTTGAGATCACTCAGAAATTTTCTGATGGAAAATGTCACGAGATTGACTCCATAAGGCTGCAGACGTTTCGAGTGCCGGCGTTCAGGGGCTGAGCTGAAGCCATGAGAAGAAGAAGATCCAAAGAACGGGCCCTGGCCGTTGTCCTGGGATGTGTTTTCCATCCCCGCCAGGCTGTGAGGGCTGAGAGAAGGCGTTTGCTGACACCCTGTGCCCGGCCGGAGCGGAGCCTCCGGGAGTGCGGGCGAGGAGCGGGATCCGGGGATGGGGGAGGACAGCGGGGAGGGGCTGGGGGGGCTCAGCTCTCCTGGGAGCCGGGGCTGGCTCTGTCCCAGTGCTGGTTTCACGCCAGAGGTTCTCCCGTGTTTTACAGAACATCCCAGCCTGAGGCAGCCCGGAGCACAAGCCCACGGGGAGCGTCAGCTTCCACGGAGTGAGGACCTCATTGTCCAAGTGCTGTCCTAAATATTCCCTCCCGCTGCTGTGACCTCCTGCTCGTGGCACCCTGGGAGGTTCCTGGGTGTTCCCAGGTGTGAACTGGCTCATCCCACGGAACCGCACAACCATGGAATATCCTGAGCAGGAAGGGACCCGCAAGGATCGTTGAGTCCAACTCCTGGCCTCGCACAGACACCCCGAAAATCCCACTAATTACAAAATCCCACCTCCTGAGAGCACTGTCCAAACGCTCCTGGAGCTCTGGCAGCCTCGGGGCTGTGACCATTCCCTGGGGAGCCTGGGCAGTGCCCCAGCACCCCCTGGGGAAGAACCTTCTCCTGATCTCCAACCCCAACCTCCCCTGGCACAGCTCCGGCCGTTCCCTGGGCCCTGTCCCTGCTCCCCAGAGCAGAGGTCGGAGCTGCCCCTCGGGATGAAGCCCCCAGTGAGTCCCCCCTCCAGACTCCTCCAGCTGGACAAACCAACCCCCAGCTGCTCCTTGTGTGGCCCCTCCAGACCCTTCCCCACCCTCACAGCCCTCCTTTGGATGCTGCAGGATTCTCCAGGATGCTCCCGGCACCCCGCGGAACCCAAGCGAGGGCCCAGGTGCACCGGACACCACCATCTAGTGGGAGGAAAAGGTTGTGCTGTACTGGTGAGGAGCTGGTCTTTGCCCCAGTTCTCCCAGTCTGACTGGTGGAGGTTTTTACACCTTCGCTGTGCAGATGTGACCAGAACAAGACGTTCCCTCCTGATTTAATTTGGCAAAAAGCCGTGAAATTAGTCATGGCTGTATTGTAGCACCGTGACAATTGTGGGGCTCATTGCTGGGCCTCTTTCCAAAATTCCTGGTGATTAGAAGAGCATTAGTGAGCTGTGATTACCCTGGTGCCACAGCCAACCCTCCCTGTCCGGGGAGGGAGCTGCAGAGCAGTGACTGCTCTGACACAGATACACCGAGCTCCACCAGCTGGGTGGGAGAAGTGCAGAAGACCTGCTATGCTTTAAATTTGGGGACCTTCCGCTGTCAAATGAGGCACAAATATTTTGTCTCCGACAGCAATTTGTGTGGGACGGGGTGGAGCTGGGAGAGGGAGGCAGAGCTGATGTGGCCCTGTAAGCTACAGCCCAAGGGTGGCATCAGGTGGCCTCAGGTGCCTTTTGGGGACTCGGGGTCGTCAGGGGTCAAGTGGGCTGGGAGCCAGAAGAGAGGCTGGCCTGATGAGCCTTTTGTGGCATCCAGGGCTGTGAAAACCCAAATTCAGAAGTTCGGCTTAGAAAAGTGGAAGAAAACTCAGTGAAACCACCCATTCCCTTTTGAAGTTGGTTCTGGGAGGACAACCTGGACCCAGCCATGACCCTGCTGGCTCTGGCCACAGCAAGGAAATAAAGACTCTATGTGAACTCTTTCTTTGCATGAAAAGCTCCCAATTCTCGAGGCACTTGCTGTGAGAACCCTCCCAGGGCCCTCGGGGTACCTCGGGAGGGGGATCCAGCAGAGCCCAGGGAAAGACAAACCCGAGGCACAAAATGAAGCTGAGTCAGAGCAGCTCCAGGCCAAGTGTCCTCCCCTGGGCTCCAGCCCTGCTCTTCCAGCTGGGAATGCCATGGACGCTGCCTGTGTTTAAGTGAAACATCCAGGACTTCAATCGCTGCCCTGTGTGGGTGTAATTGATAGCGCTGTCAAGAACCCCTAATTAGGCTGCTTGTCTTTCCAGCTGCCTCATCCTATCAATTATCTCCCTCGCTGGGCCGAGGGCAAAGTGTTCCAGAGCAGAACATTTGCAAATAATGAGGTACAGGGAAACTTTTGGCATCAGCTGCTCTTGGAGACAGAATTCCAGCAAGGTTGCTGGTAACCAGATTTGTTTTTCATCAGCTGTCTTGTGAAAGGTGGTGAAAACCCCTTTGATGAGCCCAGGAACTGAAAAAAAAAAAGAAAAAGAAAAAAAATTTTAAAATCCCTGAAAAACCAAGGAGAGAAATGAGCAGGGAAATATCCCATTTCTTGGTGATTTGAAACTCTTAAATATTTAATGGCCACAAAAACGCTGGCCGAGGTTTGAGCCTACTGAAAAAGTTCAGGATTGATCTGGTGGAGTAGCAGAGGAAAATTTCTTCTGAGTGATCTGAAATGGAACCTCCACCATTTTTTATTTTGAAAGAGACTTTGGCAGGAAGCCACGGGCAGAGAGATGGAATCTTGGCTCCACCTCTCGGCTCTCAACAGCTCTGTGAAACTTCTCAGCCTTTTCTTCTCTGTCTGTCAAGACACTCCAATAAATCCCTTTTTATTTGCCTTGAGCTATCCTGAGGGTTTTAATTACAAGCTCCGATATAAAGGATAGGGACAGGGAGTAGCAGATGGATTAATAAGGAATTTTGCAGGATACAGGCTGCTGGTTCCTTTGTGCTCTGCCCACCACAGCCAATTTACCACTGCTCTCAATTAAATGATTAACCAGTGTCCAATTAACAGCCTTGGGGCAGAGCCTCCTGGTCTCGAAGCTCTTTGTTGTCTTCTCCATGTGAGTTTCATTTTCCATGTGTTCTAACACAATCAAAGTCAACGACTTAACAAGAAACTCAGAATCATGGATTGGGTTGGAAGGGAATTTAAACCTGTCCAGTGCCACCCCTGCCATGGCAGGGACACCTCCCCCTGCCCCAGGCTGCTCCAGCCCCGTCCAGCCGGGCCCTGGGCACTGCCAGGGATGGGGCAGCCACAGCTGCTCTGGGAAATCCATTCCAGGGCCTCCCCCCCCTCTCCGGCAGGAATTCCTGCCCAATATCTCATTCAACTCTATGTCCCTCTGGCAGTGGAAGCCATTCCCTGTGTCCTGGCACTCCAGGCCTTGTCCCCAGTCCCTCTCCAGCTCTCCTGGAGCCCCTTTAGGCCCTGGAAGGGACTCTGAGCTCTCCCTGGAGCTTCTCTTCTCCAGACTAAGACCCCAGCTCTCCCACCTTGTCTCCATGGCAGAGGAAACTGTCCTTGGAAGAAAGAATCACTCTCCAGGCCATTTCCTAAGCTGTATTTACTGTAAGGAGGAGGACAAACTAACCCAAGAGAAGAATCCGAGCTGACTGCACACTTTACACCCAGAGTAGTTCCACTGGATTTCATAAACATTCACTTGTTTTGCATATTTAAACCTCCCAATTTCTGCCAGGCATGGCAAACCCCAAGAAAAGCCCAAATTATTCCTTTTTATCAGCCAAGTCCCACTCCTGAGGTGTGTATAAAGGTGGAGGTGTCAGAGCAGAGGGCTCCTTCTGGGTTGTGTCCTCTCGTCCATCGTGTCTTCCAGTACGAGCCAGAAGCTGTCAGCTGGGTGAGCCTCCCATGGGAGAAGATTCTCCTCACCCTCCTCTGCTTCTCGTGGGTTGACCTTCAGCCACAGCAGCGCTTCCCCCTCCTGGAGCTGTTTGGGAGAGGCTGTGGAGCCTGGAGTCATGGCCAGAGCCCCCAAAACACAGGGGGATGGAAATGGGTTTGTTTCAGGCCTGGAGAGGTCAGGGGTGCTGGGCACCAGTGGGTTGGGCTGCAGATGTGGAGGTGCTCACCTGGTGCAGGTCAGCAGGGACCTCTTGCAGCCCCTGGGGGTGAAGGTCAACCCTGAAATCCAGAGGATCCGAAAGCAGAAGGAGCAGCTGAAGAGCCTCCACAGCCAATTTGCCTCTTTGGTTGACAAAATGGGAGCTGAGAGAAGACTTTGGTGCTCCAGACTTTGGTGCTCCAGACTTCGGTTTCTCCTCCAGTGCAGCCCATAAGCCTTGAGCTGGTTTTGGTGTGTGCGACCCTGGTGCCACGAGCGCAGGTCGAGCCTGTTATGTTTTTTTAATCTGATTTATGCTCTTAAATACTTGGATGAACTTCATCTGGTTTCATTATTGATAATGGCAGGGAGCTGTTCCTCCAAAGTGTCCAACGGGACTTTGGCACTGTTGGCTTCTCTCTGCACCAGACTTTTTCCGTGGTGTCCTGTCCATGACTGGGGGTTTCCACTCCCAGCCCGTTGATGCAGACATTTAAATGTTTGGTGTCTCTGTAGCTGCCACAAAGGCTCTGCTGTCCAGGGCTACCCCGGAGAAGGGAAGAGCAGCAGGATCACTTTGCTCTAGGATTCACGGACTCATGGAATCCTGGAATCACAGAATATGCTCAGTTGGAAGGGACCCACCAGGATCATCGAGTCCAACTCCTGGCCCCACACAGAACACCCCAGCAATCCCACCATGTGCGGCTTGGGTTGGGATGGACCCCAAGGATCATCCAGTTCCAATCCCTTTCCACGGCAGGGAGACGACTGCAGGCTTAGGAAGGTCACACTGACCCCATTTGTCCTCTGGTCCCGTTCAACGAGCCTGGGGAGTGCTGACCCAGAAAAGCCCATTCCTTGTGCCCCCCACACTCCTGTGGTCCCAGCAGGAGTCGTCCCAACACGCGCCCGACCAGGTGGCTCTGCTCTCTGAGTGCAGCTGCACCCTCTGGAGCAGCAGAACAGGGAGGTGGCCTGTTCTCCCTGTCCTGTGGAGCAGCTGCTGCCAGCCCAGAGGGACAGCAGGAATGTCTTGGGCAGCCTGGCCTGTGGCTGGTGGCAGTGGCTGGACTCACTGTGGTGGGAACAGGACCAGGTGGAGCCTGAGCTGAACCACTCCGAGGAGCTTGTGCAGGAGTTCAGGTGCCAGTGAGTGAGGAGAAACCACGCTGGGGGCAGGAGCTCCAGCAGCTGCACTAACGGGACTCCTGGCTTGGGCCCTACCAATAGACTTCCAAAAAACTGAGATAACGAAGGCTGCCATGCAAAAGGCCAAGAATTAAGGAGCTGAGATCCATAAGGGTGACATGCAAAAATCTGGGATCCAAAAGATGAGATCCAAGAGTTTGAGATCCAAAAGGCTGAGATCAAAATGTTGAGATGCAAAAGGATGAGATCCAAAGCACCCTGTCCCCTAAATATCCACTCAAACAAGATCTCCAGTCTTGGAATGACCCCTTCACTGGTCTCCTCTTTTCCCCACCAGATATGAGCAGGAGATGAACAGACGCACCACTGCCGAGAGCGACTTCATGCTGCTGAAGAAGGCAAGAAATTGGGATGAATGGAAGGCTTGGACTCAGAGATCCAAGGGGTTTCCTCTGATCCACTCCTTGCAAGGCAAGGGGCAGGTCTAGAGAATCTCAGAAGTTCTTGGAGAGATGTGGGGTGTGGGAAAATACTTCATTCTAAACTGGTGGTTTCCTGCTTCTTGTGCCCGAATTACGATGGTTTTCCAGAAAGAACACTTCAATATTGGATACATTCTTGGGAACCCCTTAGCTGTTGCTGGTCAGGAGATAACTGAGTTTCTCAAACAAAATTTCTCACTCCAAAAATATAACGGAATTGCCTTAGATCCTTGTGTAGGCATAATTTTGACTTCTAAATGTCTGGGAACTCTTTTAGGATGTGGAGTGTGTCCATCTGACCAAGGCAGAGCTGGAAGCAAAGGTGCAAACCCTAAAGCAGGAGTTGGAGTTCCTGAGATGTGTTTCTGCCCAGGTAGGGATGCTCCTGTCCCACCCGTTCCTAGTGGCAGCTCTTCCTCCCATCCACTCCTTGTCTACAGGAATTTGGGCAGATTAACCTGTCAGGCTTTGGGAATCCCAGATCACCAAGATTTTGAGATCTGAAAAAAAATAAACCAAACCCAGTTTCACCTCCTGGGCTGTGGCTCAGGTCAAACTCTCCGTGGTGGTGTTACTTCCACTGGGATGTGAGATGAGAGATCCAGGGACAGGGATGTGTTGGTGACTTGCAGCCGCTTCTAGGAAAAGACTGAGCCGGGGAGAAGTCCCTGTGGTGCTTCTGTCATTGTAAAAATGGACAACAGCCAAGCCCTGGACATGGGGCTATCCTCAGGGGCACGGAGCACTGGTGTGAGGATATAGCTTGGAAAAGGAAATCCCAGCTGGAAGCATTGTACAGAGCCAGGGTAAGCCTGGTGGTGGCTTCACGGGCCTCTCCCTGTCAGAAATAACAGTGCAGAAGTGGTGGGGGTTGGCTCCTGTCTTTAATAAGTGATTTCTGGACCCAATCTTCCCTTCTGATAAACTCTGTGTGTCTCAAAGCCGGGAGAACACCCCTGGAACAGAGGTGGTGGGATCTGCTGGGAATGGGAGCTGTAGGAGAGTTGACCAGTGGAAGGAAGTTCCATTTGCTGCTGGCAGTCTCAGGATCCACAAATCTTTTTTTCTAGAGTTTAACTCACTCTGGAAAGAGACTCAAGGCTCCTACGTAAACCACAAGAACCAACTCCCAGCTCTCTCCTTCCTTACCTACAGTTCCAAGAGCTTGAGGAGGAAAAGTGCAGGCACTTCAAGAAGCTGAAGTCCCACCAGCGAGAGATGGAAGAGCTGAGTTTTGTGATCCAGAGGAGGCAGTGTGACCTGGAAAATGTGAAGGAACAGGTGAGATGAATAGGATTTACTCCTTGGATCCTCGTGTCACATCCCAAGTTGTGTTTTCTACATCTCTGTGGCATCTATAAACAAATTTTTTAGCAGGGCTTGTGGCAATAGGACAAGGGGTCATAGTTTTAAACTGGAGGAGGGTGGATTTAGATTAGATTAGAGGAAGAAATTATTCCCTGTGAGGGTGATGAGGCCCTGGAATGGATTTCCCAGAGCAGCTGTGGCTGCCCCTGGATCCCTGGCAGTGCCCAAGGCCAGGCTGGACAGGGCTGGAGCAGCCTGGGATGGTGGGAGGTGTCCCTGCCATGGCAGGGGTGGCACTGGATGGGCTTTAATGTCCCTTCCCACCCAAACCATTCCATGATCCCACAGTTTCTTTCATCTTTATCAAAGAGATTTGCCTCACACTGGCTCCATCCATCTGGGGAAGCTCTTCCCAGTGCTGAGCAGGGAAGAAAGATTATCTCCCAGCCTAGTTTCTGTTGGATCCTTTTGATTATTGCAAAGAACTAATTGCACCAAATTAGATCATGGGACTAGCTACAGCTCTCAGAAAATTGCTGGAATTGCTTCAGCAGGAATTCTGGCTTCTGACATGGGTTCAAAGCATTCAATGAACAGGTAGAATTATGACTCACCAGTAATTCAGGACCCATAGACACTGGTGTAATTTCCAGACCATCTAATTCATTATATAGTTTATAACGGGAAGCAATGGGAAACCTTAATTATTAGTTCCAGTTAGGGCCGGGTACTGGTATCCTCCAAACAAAACTCAAACCCAGTCTGGAGGTGCAGGGACATGTTCAGACTCCCTGGAGTATTTTATAACTGATTATTGATTTTGGAAACGTTTGGCTTTCCTAAAAAAACCCTCAATACCCCCCAGTTTGGACTCTCAAAATAGGCAGGAATTTCTCTTTTAGAGATGGGAATGATGAGAAAGAAGACAGGGAGAGGCAGGACATCTCCTGTCCCCCCAGCAGGTCTCTGCAAACACCGTTTGGTGATGTGAGCAGTGGGGGCTGTGCCCTCAGAGGTGCCTGGGGAGGCACAAGCAGCTGCAGCAGGAGCTCCAGAGGAGCTGGCAGGGATGCTGCAGGATTCCCAGGAGCTCTGGAATGGCAAGGTGGCCCTGGATACTGAGATTACAACCTACAAGACCCTGCTGGAGGGTGAGCAGAGCAGGTGGGTCCCACCACAGCCCCATGTGGGCAGCGCTCAGTCCTTGGGGATCCTCCACAGGGTCCAGGAGGGTGGAGAGTGCTAGAAGTGCTCGTTCCATCATGGATAACCTTGTGACCTCCTTCTCCCCCAGGATGTGCCTTGGGAACCCTGTGGGAGCATGTGAGTAAGATCAAGGTGCTCAATTTTCCTTACAGAGAAGGGAGAGGAGGAGAAGAGAAGCTGTGTCCTCCCCACGAGGACTCCAGTCATGTTTTCCCACAACAGTGACTCCCGTCAGCTCTGGGACTGACCCGGGATGTGGCTCTGGATGGCCCAGAGGGTTCAGTGTTGGGGCTCGCCCCCCGCTCCCCCTGGGTGGGAGGGGAGCCTGGGGGACGCCTGGCAGAGCACGGGGTCTCTGAACCCCTGCTCCCAGGTCACACCTTCTCGGGTCACATCTTCTCGGGCTCTGTGTGTGATTGGATGTTTTGTGTGGCCCGCCCGGGGAGCGAGGGGGGTTTCCCTGGGGAGAAGGGTCAGTCTGCACTCGTGGCTGGCCATGCTGGCTGGACCCCAGAAATCAAGACCTACTGAACACCTTATGAAAGATCGTGTCCCTACTTCTACCCTGGGCCAAGGCTATTTTCAGAGGCTACACCGGACAGCAACAGTTCAAGTGCTCCTGCAATGCTGCATCCCCACCCCACAACATTGGTGGCTCTCACGGATTCACCTCCGGAAGCGTGCCTGGCTCCGTGGTCAGGAAATTCATCCCTGGTGCTCCTGGCTGCATCCCCAGGAGGGAGGAATTTGGGGCTGGAGCTGGGGGCTCAGCTGTTGCAGGCACTGGGGCACGTGGAGGGGTGGGAAGAGCTGCGGGGCTGCCCAGGGCGTGGGAAGCTCCACTCAGCCGTGAGGGATGCGTGGGCCAGGGGCGAGGATTTCAACTGGACCTCCTTGTCCCAGGAGCTGCCAGATCTGAACTTCAGCCGTGAGGGCTGGGACAAGCATGGCTGAAGGGCTAAAGCAGCGAAAGTAGGAGGAGGAAAGTCCTGCTGCACTTTTAGTGCTAAAAATAGCCTCAACTCCACCCCAAGAGGAGGCAGAGGCGGGTTGGGCGCGAGAACACTGGAGCATCAGGAAACCACATCAGAGGAGCTCCACCACCGGGATCACATCACAAAGGGACACTCGGAACATTAAAAACCTCCAAATTCTTTGATTTCTGCTCCTTCTTTAAACGGTTGTTGGTTGTGTTGGGGCACTTACCCTCTTATCACTCAACTCCTGTTTCCCATCAGGCTCTTTTATTTTTCCTGATTAAACCTTTGCTATCTCTGCACCAAACTGTGAGATTTAATCCAGAATCTTTTCCCTAAAGTGTTCTGGGAAGTGTTTCTGGAAAGGAGCTCATCAAAGTCTCTCTGATGTAGCTTTGGGAGAGTGACTGAAGCTTTGTGGTGGGACACACGGGGTCACGGAGAGGAAGGAAGGACTTTAGTGACATCCTGGGAATGGTTGGTCACCCGTGTGCAGGCAGGGAAGCCAGAAAGGAAATCTTAATTCAGAATTCCACCTGCTGGAGTCAGCAAAGATTAATTACCCCACTTGTGCTCCTTGGACACCCATAAATTACACCACCCTCACTTCTCCTGGGATGACTCCGTGGCTTTAAACCTTTTGCTCCTTTTCCAGTAAAATTAATGGAGAACCAACATTTACCATTTGCTTTTAGGTGTTTACCAAAAGTGCAGAAATGCCCATTCCTGAATTGCACAAGACATATCTAATGAGTAGAAGTCTTAATTAAACAGAGGTGGCAGAGCTGTCTGGAGAGGGTGATGGAACCATGGAATGGTTTGGGATGGGAGGAATCTCAAACCCCACCAGTTCCACACCCTGCCGTGGGGAGGGAAAACTCCCACTGGAGCAGGGGGCTGCGAGCCCCTCCCAGCCTGGCCTTGGAGACTTCCAGGGGTGGGGCAGTGTGGATCCAGTGACGCAGATCCAGTCTTTGGTTGGTGTAAATTTAAGTTCTTTTAAGATGATTTGCACCAAATTTGGCTCCTACCTGAATTCAATGGGTGTTTAAAAATTCAGAACAAAAACATCTCAGTCTCTGTATTCTTGTGTCGTGTCTGCCACAGATGTGTGATGACAAAACACGTTTTTTAAGATCTCTTCAAAATCTGCTGGAAGAGGGAATTATGGGGAAACAAACCCAGTAATGTGCTTGGTTGGTTTTTCAACATCGTTTTCCAGGTCCTGTGAGTACAATTCAGGCTCTCAAAAAGATCAAAGGGAGATCTTTTTGTTTCATTGTACACTTGAGCAGATTAAAAAAGAAACCAGAAATGAGTAACATACATCAACATAAAATCAATAATAAAAAAAGGACTGAAATGTTTTGTGATTAAACTGATGAAAGAGCACAACAAAGAAATGAATCTCGGGTTGGGCAGATACATTTTACCAAAGGTAAAATCCAGAGGGAAGGTCTTTCCTTGCCAAAATTATCGGGATTCAGAACTGGAAGAGCTTCCTCTCCCCCCACACTCTCATGTGATAAGAAGTTATTTCCCAATCAAATATGAGAAGCACAAAATAAATCAGGCTCAATCTTTAATGAAGGAAACCACAAGAAATATCTGACAAGAAAAGAGCAATCAAACAGGTATAAATATTCATTAGGAGGGCTTTGATCTCCAAAGGTTTCCCATTGGAAACAGACCATCCTCTCACTTTTTATGCAAGAGGAGAATAAATCAGGGCAGTGATATGGAATTAGGGTTATTTCCTTGCCTCCAAACTCCCCTATCACCATTTCAAGATGTGATAAGTTAATTTGGCAAGTGCTGAACTTCAGCCTGGCCTCTCTGAACACCAGACATCCTGCAGCACCTCCCAAAGCTGCACCAACCCAATCCAATCCAATCCAATCCAATCCAATCCAATCCAATCCAATCCAATCCAATCCAATCCAATCCAGTCCAATCCAATCCAGTCCAACACTTTATTTGCCATAACAAAAGGAAGAGTTTTTCTCTTTCTGGCTGAATACGCTTCCTGCCTTCCACAGGCAGTTTCTTCCTTGGGATGGCCCAGGGAATCTCTTCAGCTGGAAAACAGCTTCAGCTGGAAGGGGTCAGCAATCTTGTGGATTTACAGGGACACTTCTGTAACCTTTTAACAACTGAGGTACTTTTTGCACCTTTTCTAACACCTTTGCTGCTGCAGGCAGCGGGACGCCATCCTGATCAGAATTCCCATACACCTCGCATTCACTGCCATCGTGGGAGGAAGAAAATACCAGGAGGGAGATCAACCCAAGGCTTTGCTTTGTCGGGAGCCTCAGCTCTGCTGGCCCCGATCGCAGGCTCGGGCGCTGCGGCCCCGGGAGCCCAGCGGATCCCACGGCGTGGGACGTTGGGGCTCTCATTAGGACTTCAAAGGTGTTGAAGAAATTCAGTGCCCAAAGGGTGGGACTCGTTTCACCTCCCTCAGCCTCCCCAAGCGGGCGCCGGGGCCGGTGTCTGGGTGTCTAGACGGCCTCTGGTCTCCAGGAAGAACAGAGGGAAGGAGCTGCAGAGTGGATTCCTCCCACCTGCCTCCCGTGCCTATTTCGGGAGGGGATGAATCACCGTCTGGAGATGCCAGATCTGTTCCATCAGCCAGAGAGGGAGTCTCAAAGAGGAAATTAGAATCCGTGGCCAGTTTGATGGCTGAAGGGGGGAGGAAAGTGCACCCAGGCCCAGTGTTTGATGAATTTTATGAGAACTATCCCTTGAAAATCCCAGCTTTGACTTCTCCCATGGAGCAGGGGGAGGTGAATGAGAGGCAAAAACACATGACCAGACTGAATTACCTCGGATAACTTTGGCTTTAGGATACATGAGGCTGCACTAATCAAATCAATCCTCCAGCGTGCCATGAATAACTCGGACAAGAGTCTGCGCAGTCCAAGAAACTGTGCAAAAATCCATGTTCTGCCCTAATCTCACATGGATCCAGTGGTGTTGGCACAGGCAGGTTCCTGCCACTGTCCAGCCTGGCTGTGAGGAGCCCTGGATGGCTGAGGATAATTACAGAGCCCTTTGAGACTATCGCATTAAACACCACCTGAGAGCTCGTCTGGAACCATCTCCACAGGCAACAAACAAATTAGTGAACTCCAGTGTTCCTCTAATGAATTCCCTTCTCGGCAGTGCATGCAGGGAGTGAAATGCTGACAAAGGGAGCGATTGCAAGTTGTCAAAATGACTCATCCAACCCCTCATCAAAATATTTTCCTTTTTGGTTCCTTGCTCCTTCCCCTTTGTATATTATTTTTTTTTGAGTCAAAAAACTACAGGTTTTTCTTCAGAGTGCTCTCCCTTTTCCCACGTCCATATTCACAAAAACAAATTGGTGAATCTTGAGGTCTTCCACACCACTTATTATTCCTTGGAAAGACATTAAATGAAGTTGCCTTCCCACTGGGATCCAGAAGAAACAACAGGAATTTGGCCAACACACAAATTTTAGCCAGTGCTGAGCAACTTTACCCAAAATCTCTTCCCTCTCAGGAGCCCAGTGGCTCTGGCAAGTTTGGGAACTGGGGCTGCTGCAGCACAGCTGTTTCCCAGCTGTTTAATTGCAGCCTCTGCTGCATTCCGGGTGTCTCCCCCACACCCGACGGGGATGATGGGGTGCAGAGAGGGACACGTCTTCAGCCTGACTGATGAGCCTGGTTCCTCCACAGGGCTCCGAACAACTGCTCTTCTTTGGAGTCAGATCTGCATTTTGCTTCTGAAAAATCTGTTTAGAACTTCAAGGACCGGAGAAGTTCCACACTGCATCTTGAAGCCTCTCATATTTGTTTAATCTGATATTTCCCATTGTGCTGGCAGCCCAGTTTGCACCGCAAGCCTGAACTACTATAAACAAAGGTGTAATCTGAAGGTTGTAAATATCTGGAATTATCCCTTTCGGATACAGCAAAAGTACCAGTTTACACAACTAATAAATGCCACCAGCCCCTCAAACCCACAGAAGCTGCAATTACAGGTTCAATTAATGGCTTTGGGGATCCTGGGGCTGCAGTCACGTCCCGCGGTCTCCATGTGCATCTTCTTTTCAACCACTTGATACTAGAAAGTTGCTTGTTTGGAGGAGGTTTGGCATAATTTTTATGATCCTGGCTCTTGGAAAATGTTTTTGGAGGGGGTTAATGAGGATGAGGGAACATAGAACCTGGGTACCTCCAGCTGCCATCTGCCTGTATAACAGGGAGATTCCTCCAAGCAGTGCTCCCCTCAGAAGGCAGGACCGAGGCCATTCAGCTGTTTGCACTATAATGTCCTTTTTTTCTCCCAAACACTTCATCTGCAAAGAGCTGAAAGAGCCCTTTTGTTTTGACTTTCCAACAGCCAGTTTGGAGCAGGTCTGGGGAGGTTTCCTGCCTCACCTCCTTGGGCTGGTGATTAGGAGAGAGAGGGATTCATCTCCGCAGTGTGAGTCAGAGCCTTCCCTGGTGTCCAGCCCAATCCACTCATTAGGGCTTCCTCCTCCGGTGCAGAAAGCCCAGCCCCTGCAGAGAGCAAATTACCCCCGTTCCCCCGAGCAGGGCCCCAGGGACTCCTTCCCTCGAGCTGTCGGCCTGGGGAGTGTCAAGGACGTGTCTGGCAAAGTCACCCAAACTCAGCCTCACTTGGTGAATGGGGTGGATCTCACCAAGCTGGAGCAGACTATTGTTCTTTTTTGTTCTCTGTAGAGACTTCCAGGAGATGAATCTGAAAGGGCTTTGACACCCAGCTCCAGAATAGTGACAGCCAAAGAATTAACTGGCACCAATGAGAACGTGCAGCACAATTCTGGAAATAACCAACACTGATGGCACAGAACATAAATCTGTGAGCAAACAGAAATATTCCACAGATTCTGGATGAAACCTGGGCTGCTTCACTGGTGTTTCAGGGAAGGTCACCTTGAAATGCTGGACATTCCCAGGATTCTGCACATTCCCAGATTTCCCAGAATTCTGTGATTCTGTGCATGTGTCTGGGGGACATTTTGAGTCTTTGCATACAAATCCAGACCTTAAACTCAGTGAATTTACTGGTGTTTCAGATGTAGAAATGATCCATCACGACACAACTTCCACGGTGTTTGTTGTTCTACGGTTGACTTTCTTCTTTTATTTTTCCTTTGAGTTACTTTTCCGCACCCAAAATTGTGAAATTACCCCCACAAAGTGCAAGTCTGCAAAACATCCCATCACACACACAGCCTTATGAGACACAAAACCCCAAACGACACACTGCAAACAAATCACAAAGAGTTCCTTCAAAAATGTTTCTAAACTATAATTAGCACTAAGTTAGGGGAGCACTTCAAACCGTAATGTATTCGAAGGCAACTTGCAAACAGAGCACTTTTAGATTCCTTTTTATTTCCTCAGTAGTTACTGTTTGCCGGGCTGGTTTGCATTTTGAGGAGCATTTATTGCTGCCAGGCAAACCAAACCCTTAAGTGCTTAAATTAACATCCTGATCCTATCAAGGCCAGCTTCCCAAAATATATATAAGGGGCAGCATCGCCGCGTCGCTCCAGTGGGATCCCTGCTCGTCTCCTGCACCAGAGCAGCCCCATACCTTTGCTGTTCCACCTTCCAGCGCCGCGATGAGCAGGCAGGCCCCGACGGTGAGATCGGTGCTGGGACGAAGAGGCTTCAGCTCAGCCTCGGAGGTTTGTGGCCGCAGCTACGCCGCGTCCGCCAGCCAGCCCGGGGCCTACAGCAGCCGCAGCGTCTGCGGCCTGGGCGGCGGCAGGAGGATCTCCTACGGCACCGGGGGCTGCGGCAGCGGCTGCCTGGGGGACGTGGGCTTCACGGGCCTGGGCTACGGGAGCGCCGGCGGGGGCAGGATGGGCCTGTGCGGCCCGCGGGGATTCGGCCTCGTGCGCGGCTACCCCGAGCGCAAGGCCGACGGCATCCAGGGCATCTGCATCGACGAGCGGCTGCTGAAGCCCCTCTGCGTCGGGGTGGACCCGCTGGAACACGAGATACGCTGCCAGGAGAAGGAGCAGATCAAGACCCTCAACACGCAGTTCGCCTGTTTCATCGACAAGGTGAGCCCCGACCTGCTCCGGGACTGCTCCTCCTTGAGGGAAACAGAACCTGACCAAGCCCCCCCCAAGCCCACCTTGTGCCACGAGCCCATTGACCCAAGCCCCAGTCCAGCTCTGCCACGAATCTCGGAGCTGGCTCCATGCAGGGGTCCAGCTTCCCACTGAGAATTTTAGGGTAATTCTAGTAAATTTTAATAACTAATAATAATTTTAAGAGCATGTTGGTCCAGACTGAGATCTTTTTAATGGAGCTTATTTCAGCCATGTCCCTGTCCTGGCATTCCACAGCCTCTGAATCGTGGCCATGGTTGCACTGGACTTTCTTGCAGGTGTCTCCCCTTGGACAGTCTCAGTTCAAATTGGATTTCTCACTGCAGCTCAGGGCGAAGTTACAGCCCTGACAGGTTCATCCTTCTGTCCTGTGTTAAAGAATTCCAATAATTCCCCCCCCTTTGACTTTAAATATAGCGACAGTTCCAAAAACATTCCTGAAGGCAAAGGAGGTTAATCTTGATCCTGATATGTAAAGGTTAGAGGTCAAATCTGATCTGTCACCCATGGACCCCTCTGTAGTAAAAACAGAGATGAAGCAGTTTCACTATCTGGGGACTCAATTTTATCCTAAAATACATCAGAGGCACCATCTGGAGGAGTTAAGAAAGGCAGATTTAGATCCTGGGCTCCTGGATTTCTAAATAATGTAGACATGACATTTAGATTTCTAAATAATTTAGATGTGTGAATTCTAGATTTTGAAATAATTCAGACCTGTGACATAAAGATTTCTAAATAAGGGCAGATAACTTTCAGATCATGGTGCCGTATCATCTCTCACTTCCTGAAAATCCCATTCCTGCACCTGTGGTTAGGAGCAGAGAGTTAAACAGGTGCTGAGTCCCTGCCTTCACCTCTTTACCTGAGGAATTGTTATCTTTTGCCTTCAGGTCCGATTCCTGGAACAGCAGAACAAAGTGCTGGAGACCAAGTGGGGCCTTCTGCAGCAATACGTGCTGCCAAAAAAAGGGAAAAACCTGGAACTGTACTTCGAGAATTACATCTGCGACCTGCGGAAGCGCCTGGACTGTTTGCTGTGCGAAAAGCAGAAACTGGGCAGTGAGGAATGTGCCACGAGCCAGCTGGTGGAGGAGTTCAAGTGCAAGTAAGGCCCTTCTGGGCTCCTCTGGCTGGCGGCATTTTGCTTTTCTGGTTCATCCTGGGTAACTTCTCCCAGACTTGTGTCATGTCCCCTCTGGGAGTGCCACATTCTTCTGTCTCGCTGGTGCACACTTTGCATTGGTAATGTTGTTGTTGCTCACCAAGAAGCTTCTGATCTTGGGATGGTTTAATGTTGGTCTGCAGACACTGATCTGGCAGTGCCTGGTGGCAGTCCCTGTGCAAGAGAGAGTTGTCATTTGTACCTGGTGGTTATTGTCATTCATCCCTGAGGTTATTGTCATTCATATCTGGTGTCTAAGTGCCTGAGCATTTTTCTCTCCTCAGCCCTTTTCTCCTCCTTTCCCAACAGGTACGAAGAGGAAATCAACAGGCGCACAACTGTGGAGAATGAGTTTGTGGCACTCAAAAAAGTGAGAAGCTCAAATGAATTGTTACACCTGTAGTAGATTTATTTGGGGCAAAACTTGGCTGAAATAGTGAATTATTAACAAAAACCCCCAAAAGTGTTATGATGAGCTGAAGGGAGACTTAGAAAGAGGCACAGGGCTGGGAAAATAGGCAAGTAGAAAGTAAAAATAATGTCTCCTCAAAATTTACATCATCAGGGCTACAGCACCAGTTTTGTTGCCTCAAAAACATTCCTGAAGTGTGGGAGGAGGACAGAGCAGGACAGGTCACACCGGAACACTGGGTTATTTCTGGCTGTCTCTCCACATCCTTTATTCTTGGACATCAGAAAAGCAGGAATCATTTGAAGAATATTAAAAAACTGTTTAAATGCTCATTAGTCGATTGTGGGTTTGTAGCTGCGTCCTAAGTGATAAATCAACTAATTCCTGTAAGTCGTGTTGGAATGGTTTCATTTTCCTTCAGGAGGCACTGAGTATCCTGACTCATCTTCTCACACCTTTCTGCTCTTGAAATCTTGTTGAGACACATTTTTGTCTTGCTGGTGTTGCCTCTGTGTTTTTCTCCAAGATTTACAGTCAGGTTTGGGCTGGAATGTGTGTGTCCCCTCTTGCAGGATGCAGACTGCATCTTCTTGAACAAGGAAGAGCTGGAGGTGAAGGTGGATCTGTTAAGGAGGCAGCTGGAGCTGCTGAAATGCGTGTTTGAGGAGGTGAGTTCCCCTGGTCCACCCCGGGACTTTGGTGGTCCTGTCTCATCCTTCAGGTGCTCCAAATTTCTCCTGCTTGAACCCCCGCTGGGATGTGTCTCATACCAAGCCCTGAATAATTAAAAGCGTGGAAGTACCAGGTTGATATAAAATTAACACGATTATGCTGGAGATAGGGTGGTTCCCCCTTCCTTCCTGCAGCTCCAGGTAGGAATTGGCTGTGTCCTAACTCTGTCCCAGAGAAAAGATGGGTCCGTCTTGTTCCTCCGGATTGCAGCTGCCTGATTAGAGCTGAAGCAACTCCCAGCTCAGTCCTGTCATTAAATCACTCAGGCAGCTGGAGATGAGAGGATACCAAGGGTTAAGTCACTCCAGTTCCTTGCCCTTGATGTGGACAGACTTGCTGCAGGTCAGCACGTAGGTCAGCAGTCACAGGTGGCAACTCATCCCGCCACAGGATTTTCTGCTGAGCCATCCCGAGGGACATCTCTTGACTTGTTCTATCCCTCAGCAGCTCTGGTCCCAGCCTTTCCCTCCCTGCAGAGCCTGGGAGGTGAAAAGAGCTGACTGAGCCCTTCCCAACCCGCAGGAACGGGCTCAGGTCGATCGCCAGCTCTGCGACACCTCGGTCATCGTCAAGATGGACAACAACCGCGACCTGGACATGGAGAGCATCATCAAGAACGTCGAGTGCTGGTACCAGGAGATCGCCCAGAAGAGCAAAGAAGAAGTCGATGCTTTCTACCAGACCAGGGTGAGTAAGAGGCCACCAGGGTCTGTGCCTGGCTCTGTCACTGGCCAAAAGTGACGACTGTCCTGTTTCTTGGTTCCAGTTTCAGGAGCTGCAGGATAAGAGAGGGAAATTCACCGATGACCTGCAAAGCAACAAGTGTGAGATTTCAGAGCTGACCCGGATGATCCAGAAGCTGCAGTGTGAGCTGGAGAGCGTCAAGAAGCAGGTAGGGGATGTTTCCAGAGACGTAGGACGGCTCAGACACAGGGCAAGGTGATGCACTGATCTTTAGGAGACTTATGATCTGCTCTAGGCCTGGCTGGAAAGTGAAAAGTGGGTGGAGAGGGATGGGATGCTGGTGGGTTTTCCCTGTTTGCAAATGGAGGAGCAGATCTATCCAAACCCAGAGTGTCCAAGAACTAGGATAAGAAGCCTTGCAGATGCCTGCAGTGTTGTCCTCCCCTGACAGGTCTCCTGCCTGCAAACCTCCATTTGTGACGTTGAGCAGCGCGGCGATTGTGCCCTCAAAGATGCCCGGGAGAAGCACGTTGAGCTGCAGAACGCTCTGCAGAAGGCCAAGGACGAGCTGGCCTGCATGCTGCGGGACTACCAGGAGCTGCTCAACGTCAAGCTGGCCCTGGACATCGAGATTGCCACCTACAAGACTCTGCTGGAGGGTGAAGAGAGCAGGTGGGTGACACTTTTCCCTCCTGTGTATCTGAGGCCAAGGCAGTTCCTGCTCCCAAGTGAATTGTACAGCTCCAGGATCTCTCCGGGCTCACAGAAACTGGACCTGGAGAGATGCCTGGAGGCCACGGAGGCCACATGGGTGCCAGCAAGAACAGTTCCTCTCCCAGGGATAGGGAGGCATGTCCCAACGAGGGACCAAGTGGGCTGGATTGTGGCTGAAGGTGTGAGTAACAGGCGTTTCTCTTTTCTCCCCACAGGATATGTGTGGGGAACCCCGTGAGCGTGTGTAAGTAACTGCACATTTTCAGCCGTGACGGTTTCTTGTTTTAGGAAAGATACCTTTGGGAGCAGCATTATCTGTCTGCCCCAGGTCCCTCTGCCTCCCTTTTCCAGTTCTGGAAAGTTTAGCCCCAGAAATCTCAAATACCGCTGAATTTTTAAAAAAACCATCTTTTGGAGTGAGGGGAGAAGGTCAAATTCAATAGCCTCTTCTGCTCTTGGAGGCAGCAGGGAAACGTCCCGGTGCTCGTGGGCTATGTATTGAACCTGGGAGGGAGCACGGGAACGGGGAGGACCCGCGAGGGGATGTGTTGGGACACGGGGGAGGAGTTGGAAGGAGGAGGGGCTCAGACACGTTGGGCAAATCTCGAGGAAATCAGGTTTGGTGGGTTCTGTGACTCGCGAAAGCAGCTGCCCAGTGCAGGCTGCAGTTTTGCTCGCTGACTGACCGCCGCTGCCCGCGGGCTCTGTTGCAGCCGTGGTCAGCAGCGGATACCCGGTCCCCGAGGAGTGCGGGCTGCTGGCGGCGGGCGCGGCC
>VYXC01009353.1:7114-26449 GCA_013397175.1 Platysteira castanea | reverse complement strand
TGGGTCTGGGTCTGGGTCTGGGTTTGGGTTTGGGTTTGGGTTTGGGTCTGGGTCTGGGTTTGGGTTTGGGTGGGAAGGAGGGGCTGAACCCCGCGGCTCACTGGTGATTATGCCAAACCCAGCAGCAATCTCAGAAGCAACTGGTTCCCTTTATCATGAACTCTTGGAGTGACTTGAAAGGAGTTGCTCAAAGGGGCAGTGACGGTTTGGGGACAGCCCGGGGCGTTTGTCAGCCCTTCATGAAATGAGGCTGAGGAAGCCACAGCTGTCGTGCTCAGTAATTAAAGGGAAAGTAAAGCCTCCCGTCTGTGCTTTGGGAGCAGCCTGGCTGCAGACGGGATCAGGAAGGCTGAGCTGAGCAGTGACAGCATTGCAAAAACGCCCAGGAGGAAAAAAAACCATGAAATGATCTGCAGGTGAAGCCAAGGAGGAGCTTGGAATGCCAGGGGTGCAATTATTGGGATGCCTTGAACACCAAGCTGGCTTTGGATCATTGAGATTTCCACATGCAAACCATTCTGCATGGGGAGCAAGAGACGCAGGTGCTTCACACTTCCTGGGACAGCACGCAGGGCCCAGCAGATGGATTTCCCCGTGGGATATTAAGGGAGAAAATTCAACCACATAATAACAAGAACAAAGGGAATAACAAGGCCAAACATCGATGTGTGTTTGTTGCTCTGAGAAATTACCCTGGAGTTCCCCCAGTGAGTGTCCCCAGTGTGTCTATCTGGCTGAGCCAGGGGGCAAGAGGGAGCCTGAATCACTTGGGAGCACCCAGGTGCTGAGCTGGAAATGAAAATGTGGATTTCTAACATCCCACTCAGCACAGTTTGCTCAGAAAGGTGCATGTTTGCCCAACGCGTTTCCTTTGATCCTTCAGCAGAGCCTTCAGAGAGTCCTGCTGGTAGGAAACAGAGATTCATGGAGAGGGTTGGGTCGGAAGGAACCTGAAAGATCATCCAGTGCCACCCCTGCCATGGCAGGGACACCTCCCACTGTCCCAGGCTGCTCCAGCCCCAGTGTCCAGCCTGGCCTGGGACCCTGACAGGGATCCTTCTCTGGGCACCCTGTGCCAGGGCCTGCCCACCCTCATGGGGAAGAATTTTTTCCTGATGCTAATCTAAACCTACTTTCTCTCAGTGGGAAGCCATTCCCCCTCGTCCTGGCACTCCAGGCCCTCAGATACAGTCTCTCTCCACGTTTCTTGTTGTTTCCTTCAGGCACTGGAAGGCCACAATGAGGTCACCCCAGAGCCTCCTCTTCTCCAGGCTGAACAATCCCAACTCTCTGGCCTTTCCTCACAGCAGCTGCTCCATCCCTTTAATCATCCCCATGGCCTCCCCTGGGCTCTCTCCAGCAGCTCCAGGTGCTCCCTGTGCTGGCCCCAGGGCTGGGGCAGCTCTGCAGGTGGGGGCTCACCTGAGTGGGGCAGAGGGGCAGAACCCCCCCTTGCCTGATGCCCTTGCTGGGGCTCAGCCCAGGACGGGATTCAGGGGAGGATTTTCCATTCCCACTTCTCTGTGCTGTTTCTTGGCTTTCTTTCCCAGTCACTCAGTGCTGGGCTTTCTTGCAGCCCAGGTTCCCAAGCCTGGCACCAGGGGATGTGAGAGGGGATCAGCTGCATTTCAGAGCTAGTTTGGGACATCTCTGGCCATGGGAGGAAGAGTTCCCCAAACCAGGAGATTTAGGTCAGACAGTGAGGGCATCCCCAGCAGAAACAATGACATCAAAGTGTGACTTTACACCTCTGAAGGAAATGGTGGCTGTCCTATCCCTGGCAGTGTCCAAGGCCAGGCTCGACGGGGCTTGGAGCAACCTGGGATAGTGGAAGATGTCCCTGCCCCTGGCAGGGGGCAGAACGAGATGAGCTTTAAGGTCCCTTCCAGCCCAAGCCATCCCGTGGTTCTGTGATTCCATGACCCTGCTCGGCAGGGGGAGGGATCATCACTCCAGAGGTGCTGTGGCTGTTGCTTTCCTTTATCTCCAGGAACGTGTGGTTTTGTGGCAATTCAGGGTGTTAATCTCTGGAAATGGAGGTTCCGACCCTGCAGGCTTTGCTGAGCCAGGCAAACAAACAGTGTGGAGCCCAGTGTTCCACCCGGCTGCTCCAGGGCACTGGGGCTTTAGGGAATGTCAGAGCAGGTGTTCCCGAGTAGCAGGGCTGCAGTGGAGGTGGTTGCCAACTCCTCCAGGACAAATCCTGCCTTTATCTCCGCTTACTCTAGTGGAGAAACCATCACACACAGCACACGCACTGAGCCGCCGCCGCTGCGGTGACACACCGAGGTTTTCTGCGTGTTGGTGGCAAAATGAATCACAGAAGTGACTCCAACCATTCATTACGGTAATAGGTACACCCTCCAGAAGCTCATCCTGTCATCTCCTTAATCTGGGTGTCCATCTGGGAGGTTTAATGAGTAGGTGCTCACCACACCATTGTTACTTCTCCTGCTTCGAATTTGTCCCTTTATTCTGCTGAGGCAGCTGTGGACAGATAAGAACCTCTGCTCTTGGATCATCCAGGCCCTGCTGACTCCTGTCTCCGGGTTCTCCTGCAATGGAAAACAATCTTCTCCTTGGTGATCCCAGGCTCTCTCATTGACTGTTCATGGGCTCTCTTCAACTTGGTGCCTGGTTTTTAGGCAGCTGAATTTAGGTAAAGGACTCATGCTGGAAGTGTTTTTATTTACTGATTATCTCACCTGCCAAGTTGTTTTTACACTGCCTGTGAGAGGCTTTGACCGCTAACCAACATCTCTCCTTGTCCTTCTTCACTTTTAAATTCAGCACAGGGATGGTTTTGCTGATAAAATCTCAGTGCTCTCTGCTCTGCTGCCAGTAAACAGCACGAAATGTTTGTGCATTGTCTCTACTTCACTTTTGCTTGAAACAAAACTCTAAGTTTGCAAAATTACCTCAGTTACGTCAAGCACCTGCTCACGGAGCAGCTCCTCCCTGTGGTGCTGCAGATACCGGTGTGACACCGGCAGCATTCCAGACCTATCGATGGGAACTAGTTGAAATTCTGTGGCTGAATTTCCCTCCTCCCACACTCTCCCCTTTCACTCAGCTGCTGGAGGGCACCTCCGGCGTGCCCGGCTGGCTCTGCATGAAGGAACACGTTTTCTGGTTCAAACCATCTGCAGCAGAGAGGAGACGAGACAGCTCTCCTGCCAAACAGCACAGCCCTATTTCCCACCTCCACATCTGATGCGCTCCCCATGGGGGATTTTTTGCCAACCTTTCCCCAAAAAACACTTCCAGTGGGCACCTCGTGCCCTCGGGGGGCTCTGTCTCCACAGGGCAACTCCCCCCAGCGCTCCTTCCCGGCTGCTCTGCTTCCATCCTGACACCACCACTCTGCTCCCACCCATTACCTGAAGCCCTGGTGGTCCCTCAGCCCCCACCGCTGGCACAAAGTTCTCGGGATGGTGTCAAAATGCCTCCCAAATTCCTATGCAAAGGAGGAATGTTACAAAGGAAGGGGGTGGGCACTTGTGGTGCTTGGTACAAACCTCTCTGTCTCTTGCTGAAGGTGGCTCCGTGTGCTCCTCGTGTGAGACATCACCTTGGGGAGGGGCATTCTATAGACCCATGGAGCATCCTGAGTTGGAAAGGACACACCAGAATCATCAGTCCAGCTCCTGGCCCTGTACAAGATGTCCCAAAAATCCCAAAACTCATGTGCCTGAGAGTGCTGTCCAAAGTCTGGTGAAGCTCTGGCAGCCTTGGGCCCGTGACCATTCCCTGAGGAGCCTGTTCAGTGCCCCACCACCCTCAGAACCTTTTCCCAATATCCAACCTGACCCTCCTGACACAGCTCCAGCTGTTCCCTGGGTCCTGTCCCTGCTCACAGAGAGCAGAGATGGGAGCTGCCCCTTGGGATGCAGCTGCAGCCCCTGATGAGTCTCCCCTCAGTCTCTTCCAGGCTGACTTTGTATGGCCCCTCCAGACCCTTCCCCATCCCCATGTCCCATGTCCTGTCCCTCTCCAACATCTTCAGGTCTTCCTTCTGTCGTGGCACCCAAATCTGTCCCCAAATGGAGGTGAGGCTGCCTCAGCCCGGAGCAGAGCAGGACAATGCCCCTCCCTGGCCTGGTGGCCTGGGCCTGGTGCCCCCAGGACAACAAGAGTCCCTCCTGGCTGCCAGGGCACACAGCTGGCTCCTCTTGGCTCATTTTGCTCTCTGAGCACACTGTTACAACACCCCAGCACTGGGGATGGGACCACGCAGATCACCCACAGTCCAGCATCAGGGAGGGAGAAGTTTTGGGAAGGTTGCACCTGGAAACACCTCAAGCGCAAGTGGTGCATATGGGCAGGAATCATGGAACAGCCTGGAAGGAACCTCAGGAATTATCTTTTCCATCTCTTTGCCCCAAAGCAGCATAAATGGACAGGGACAGTCCCAGGTGCGGGTGAGGAGCGGCTGTGGAGCAAGGTTACTGGTTCCCAGTTTCAGACCATCATCTCTACCCCAGTCCCCACTAATCCCCGTCTGCTTTGCTGTGGGAGCCCAGTCAAGCTGCACTTGAGGGGTGGGGAACAGCCACCTTTGGAGAGCAGGACCAGCAAAACCAGCAGGAGATGTCCCGGGGGCCTCATTAACCCTTCTAGTGGTGGCTTTGTGTCCCTTCACAGGGAGCCACAAAAACTGCCCAGCCTGCAGGGAGGGAGGGAGAGCACCACCAGCAGCACCACCAGGCCCTGACAGCCCCGTTTTTTGGGGAGAGGGTCTTAAAAAGCACTTTTCTCACTGGGACAAAGCAGACTCAGGAGGCTGCTGGAGGGTTTTTCCAGCCAGAATCCCAACAAGAGGTTGGAACCCCCCCAGACTCTCCCTGTCTGCAGGGGTGGCTGAGCAGGTCCCGGTTTAGTGAGTGCTTAAGCAGAATGAATTTATCTGGGCACATGTAAATCTCAAAGGTGTTAAAGGCTCATGAAAGCCACCACAGCTCAAGGAATGTTCAGCGCCCAGCAGCTCAGGGGTTTCCCCTGTAAACCTGGATGGAAGCTGTAGGTTTAAATCAAAGATGAACCCCCGAGAGAAGCAGTTTCACCTCCTTGCAAAGAGGAAGGTTGGTCCCTCTCTGCCAACACCACCTCCGCCACAAGCAGCCAGGACAAAGTGCAGACACGTGAAATGTCTCAGGGAAGACGACCTGTGCATGAAAGCCACTGCAACCCTCCTCCTGGGAAGCCCAAACCCACCGGGGCCCTTCCTGCTTTGAAGCTGGTGGAACCGGCACCATGGGACTCCAAACCGGCTTTGTGAAAGCTCAGCAGCTGCAAACCACAGGCACTGCCCGGGCTGACTCCCTCTGATGTGCAAGGCTGGGCACCTGGAGAAGCCACTTCTTAGGGAGGCGAGCAGGAGCCAGAGGTTGAAGATCAGGTTTGTTGTGGAGGAACAGCCGACAGCTCTTCGTACACAAGAAGGGATTGCAGGGCTTGCAGCTGGTGGAGGGTGATTGTCCCATGAGCAGCATTTTCCCTGTTTTCCTACAAAACCAGGGGTTTGGAAGGTCTACAGCCCCGAAATGTGTGCCAGCCAGGTGGCACAAGGCACTTGATGATGGGTAGCTGAGCAGAGGTACAGGGGATAACTGGGACCTGACCTCAGCCAGACAAGGACTTCTTACAGCTGGAAAAACTGGAAAGTTGCTGTCCTCAGGGAAGAAGGGCCGTGTCTTTCTTGCCATGAAGAGTAGCTGGAGTGTCTCTGTGGTCCTGCTGGGCAGCAGAGCTCAGAGCAGAGGCTGCTCCTGGTCCCGCAGCTGTGCAGGGCTGAGCCACACGGAAAGCAGGACTAGAGCCTGGCTGCTCCCTGTTTTCAGCTGGCCCGTGGTTGGCCAAGCTAGAAAAGCTCATGGAAGTCGTGTCTGGACCTCCCTAAGGGCTCAGGGGTGGTTTGTCCTCTCGGTGAACACCCTGTCCCCAGGCAGTGCTCCACGGCTGGCTCCAGACCACACACCCCGTGTCCTCGCCAGGGATTGCACCAACACTTCGGCTCAAAATAAAACTCATTTCCAAAACATTTCTTCTCTCTTCACTTGCAAGTAAGAGGTCCCAGTACTTGGTTTACCTCGAAGTGGCATGAAGGATGTGGTGCCCAGGAGCTCATTTGATTTCTCCAACTATCTGCAAATGAGAGTAATCCGGGATAGTGAAAGGCGTTCCTGGCCACAGCAGGGGCTGGAATGAGATCAGCTTTAAGGTCTCTTCCAACCCAAACCATTCCATGATTCCATGAAAGAACATCTCATTGCAAGGTGTGCACCCCAGTACACTCAGACCAACACAGCTATAATGGAACTACTACATGATTATAATTGAATACAGTATTTTGTTCATTTCAACCCATTAGGAGACCTGTTTTTAAAAAAGGAAAGACCCTTCCAGGAACTACCCCACAAATATTCTAAATATCCTGATTCTTTTTCCTGACTTTTAATTCAAGACAATGCATTTCATGTTGACTGAGTCCTCCCAGAAGCAGTTAATTTTGCCCCAGCAAAGATGTAAAGATTTCTCCTTGTGTTTCTGTGATTAGACTCCTTTTTAAGGCAAAAAAGGAACTTTATTTGTTTCCAAGCAAATTCAAAAATCTTTTAAAGAATTTTAATTAAGACAGGACGATGCCTTCTCATTACCAGATATTACTGGAGGGATTTAATGTCAGAGAGGTGTGTCATGGGAGGACTGGGCAAAACCTTCACTCCAGCTGACATTTCTCAACCTGTTTGTAACACTTCACTTCCCTTCTTTGTTACTTCTCCTGTTCACACGAATCTGCTGCGTGCCCCGGTCCCATCACGCCCAGATTCCAAATTTTGTACCTTCCCTGGGCACATAACTCAGTAAGAAACCACTGCCAGTTCCCAGAAATGCCTCATCTTCAATTTCATGTATTCTAAGGGGCAGGGGAAGCACAGGTGCCCAGAGAAGCTGTGGCTGCCCCATCCCTGCAAGTGTCCCAGGCCGGGTTGGATGAGGCTTGGAACAACCTGGGACAGTGGAAGGTGTCCCTGCTCACGGCAGAGGGTGGGATGGGATCAGCTTTAATGTCCCTTCCAACCCAAACCATTCCATGATTCCATGATTCCATGAACCCCCAGTTTCCCAGAGCGTCCTCCCCATGACCAAACTCATCCTTGGCACCACCTCACGTGGCTCCTGCTCCATCGGTACGGAAACCACCAACCCCATCCTGCTGGTCAGCACCCGAATGCTCTCCGAGAGCCACGGCCATCCCCACAAGAGGAAGGAATAAAAGCTTACGAGAACACTCCCAGCACCGTCAGCGCTGAGCCGGGGCAGACCCGCCTTCCCTGTCGCTGTCACCAGCGGTCATTGCTCAAGAGCCCGCCCGCAGCTGGCCACGGACCCTGGCAGGGCGGCATCACCGCCACATTCTGCAGGAGGCCCTGAAACGTAATTAAACGCTGTGGTGAAACCAAACCGTAAACAAGCCATGAATAAAACCCCCTTGAATTATTTTGCTAAACTATAATTACACAATAAGGAAGGAGATTAATTAAGTAAAATATAAGTCCTGAAACTGAAGCTTGCAAGCAAAGCAGTTTATTTTAATTTCCACATTATTTCATATGAGATAGAAGTGTTTGCTGTGGGTTTAAAATGTTGGAAGCCATTCCTTGCTGCCAGGCAGACCAAACCCAGTGGATAAATTAAATTTTTGCATCTGAGGCACCTCCTGAAATGTATATAAGGAGAAGGGCTCTGCCTCAGAGGAGCTAAAGGAGATCTCCTTCTTCCAGTCCCGGCTCCTCTCCCGCTCCCGTGTTGCCGCCACTGCCATGAGCCGACAGTGCTACACCTCCGGCTCCATCCTGGGCCGGCGAGGCTTCTCCTCGGCCTCCGCCGTCTGCGGCCTGGGCAGGGCCACCAGCAGCTCGGCCTCCGTGTGCCAGCCCGTGGGACGGAGGTGCGGGATCGGCGGCTTCAGCAGCCGCAGCGTCTGCGACCTGGGCCGGGGGCAGAGGATTTCCTTCGGCGGCAGCTGCCGCAGCGGGGCCTACGGCGCGGCCGGGCGCTGCGGGCCGGCCTTCGGCGGGGGCCGCTTCGGCTCCGTGCTGGGCTTCGGCAACTGCGCCGGCTTCGGCGGCCTGGGCGCCTACCGAGGCCTGGGCGACGGCGTGGCCGTGGCGGGCTACGGCGGCGGCATCGGCGTGGGCCTCGGCGGGGCCAGGTCCGAGGGCATCCGCGGCGTCAGCATCCACCCCGAGCTGCTGAAGCCCCTGTGCGTGGGCGTGGACCCCGAGGAGTGCCAGGTGCGCACCCACGAGAAGGAGCAGATCAAGAACCTCAACAACCAGTTCGCCTGCTTCATCGACAAGGTGAGAGCCCGCGTCCCCTGCCCCGCGCCCTCCGGCTCCCGGGGGTGCGTGTCCCCAGAGACAACACGGAGAGTGCTTCTCCTGGTACCCTGCTCTTTACACGTTGCTGATGAGCCGTGGTGGTCCTGGCCTGGACACCCTCTGGATTTAAGCTCTGCACCAAGGCAACACCACCAGGGTTGTACTTTGGATGGTCACCAACCTGCTAAGAGCTCAGTCAGGAGCAGCTCCAGGGATGCAGTGAATCCAAACCTGTGCGTGATGAAATGGAGACACAGAGGGATAGGAGATTTTATCCCAAGTGTATAATCTGACGTTGCTCTCACAAATCTATCAACTCCAAAGGACTTCTGCATTCTTAAAGTAGTTTGTGTTTCATGAAGGTGATGTGGAAGGATGAATTTAACTAAAATGGGAGGAACTATTTTAATTTCTCTGTCCCTCTATTCTGTGAATGAAATGATTTGGTGAGTTCCTAAAAAGATGTAATTTATCATTGTTTTCTTGGCTGCGTTTAAGGGTTTTCATGACTGTTTACAGAGCTGTTATGGGAAAGAATTTTTCAAGCAGCAAAGAAAATCTGATCTGTCTGATCTGATCTTGATTTTCCTGGAGAGTTGTTCTGCAACTGGAAAAACTGAATCTACCCAGGAGCAGCAACTCCTGCTTCCTCCCATTTGTAAAATGACTTATTCATGACCCATCAAGGTTCTAGAGAGACCTTTAATCTAGAAGTGAAAGGCATGATAAGTATCCACGACTGGAGTTTAAATCAGATACATCCAAATGAGATCCTGGATGGAGCTTTTAGTGCTGAGAAAGACTTGCTACTGCCCTGGGCCCGTCGGGAGGATCCGGTTCTGGGGGAGCAGGGGAGGTGCCTGGCTGAGCCAGGCTCTGGGGGAGCAGGGGAGGTGCCTGGCTGAGCCAGCCTTGGTTGAAGCCCCAGCACTGAGTGAAGGCACTGGTGCTGCTCAGCCTGAGATTCGAGTCCTGGGTGGGACCAGTTTAGCTCAGGGAAGATGCTGGTCCCATCCAATCCCCTGAGACAGCAGCACCGGACCATTTGCAATTCTGATCTGATTTTCACTTTTCCCTTTGGGAAGTGGAGAACCCCTGGGACCAGAGGGCCTGACTCTCCCATCTCTTCCCTGCCCAGGTGCGGCTGCTGGAGCAGCAGAACAAGGTGCTGACCACCAAGTGGGAGCTGCTGCAGCAGTACGTGCTCCCAGCTTCCCGGAGAAACCTGGAGCCTGTGTTTGAGAACTTCATCTGCAACCTGAGGAAGCAGCTGGAGTGTGTGCTGGGGGAGCGCGAGCGGCTGGAGAACGAGGAGCGGTGCCTGCGGGACCTGGTGCAGGAGTTCAAGTGCAAGTAAGTCAGGCTCAGGGAAGCTGCAGACCCCGGCACTGCCGGCCTGGGCGGGGCTCCTGAGGGTGAATCTGTGGAAACTGCACTGGATGGATCCAAAACCTGGGGCACAGGGCAAGGCTCTGCAGTGCTGGGAGAGTTTCCTGTGCTGGAGATGCTGGTGCTGGACTGGGAGAGGTTTTCAACCCCAGTTTCCTTCGGGAGCAGGACAGGAAGCCACTTTGCCTCCTGCACACCCCCGTGGTTTGCCATATCAAATCTCCCCCATCACCTGTGCCTGCATCTTCCCCAGTGCCATCCGCTTCCACAAAACCCTCCGCCAATTTTCTCCACCTCACTCTTCACCCACATCGTGCTGGGACTCATTCTCTCTTCCCAGAGGGAATGTGGGAATTGTTTTTAAATCTAAGCTGCAGGTACTCCTTAATATCTCCCCGTGTGCTCTGCTGAGACACAAAGCAGGTCACTGGATCAACCTTTCCCCAGAGTTCATCATCTCAGGTGTTTTTTCTTGCTGAGCTACCACCCAGCGGGTCCAACTCACAGAATCAGCATCTTGTGAAAGTTCTTCCAGGTCCCAGTTACTGAGTCACTATGCCCTGACTGTGCTCCCCACTGCACCCTGGAGTTTCACAGGTTGCTCAAGCTCCTGACCTTCCCCTGGGGCATTTTGGCCACAGTCTCCCCATAAACTCTTGGAGGAGAGTCCTGCATGCTCTGGAAAAACATCTTACAAAGCAGCAGGGCTGGAGGCAGCAATCCAAGCCTCCAGCTCTGCATCTCTGGTGGTTTGGCTGGATTTTCTGTCCTCTGACTTCAGCCACCCAAACCACTGGTGTGGCTAAAACTGCTGGGTAAAGCCCAGTGAGGGGGTAAGAAACAGCAACGAAGCAAAAATAATGATAAAAAATCAGGGGCAAAGTGAATTCTTGTTTCCCATGGCCTGCAGTGGGTGATGGGTGATGGAGATGGGACCCCCAGGGCTCAGCATCCCCCACTCTGCCCCCCTGCAGGTACGAAGATGAGATCAACAAGCGCACGGCGGCCGAGAACGAGTTCGTGGTGCTCAAGAAGGTGAGTCAGGACCAGCTGTGGGAAGCCAAACCCTGGGTGTGGGGCCTGTGGGAGAACTGGGGGGTCCTGGCACCATGGCACAGCCTGATGCCCCAAAAACACAGCAACCCAAGGGATCTGGAAGGCCCCTCTGAGGTTTCCAGCACACCCAGCCCAAACTGAGATAGTGCTAAGGGCTGGAAATAGGGGGGGTTTCTCCAAATCTGAGGAAAACCTGGGATTTGCCACGGTCGTCCCTTCACCTCTTTTCACCCAATTCCTGGTGTCTGTCCAGGATGTGGATTGTCTCTACCTGACCAAGGAGGAGCTGGAGGTGAGGGTGGGTCTCCTGCGGCAGCAGCTGGAGTTCCTGAAGTGCATCTACGCCGAGGTGAGAGCTCCTGGCCCAATCTGCTCCTCGGGCTGAGGCACCACCTCCTGCCCTCCCCACCCCAGTCACACACCAAGAGTGCAGGGAAAGGTGTCTTTCCTCAAAATCCTGGAACTGCAGCCCAGAGCTCTGTGTCTTCAGCTGCATTTGATAACAGCACTGTCACACCTACTTTGGGAAGACAGAGGGGGTCTTGCTTGTCTCCTGCATTGCTGCACACAAAGCGAGGGATCTTTTGCCTGAAAACTTCTCAAATTCTAATCCAAACCATCCCTGGGTTGGCCAAATATTTTTAGCACTTGGTTTTTTTTTTTACATTAGTCAAAATACTTTTATGAAAATAACACTTCTGTCTAAAATTCTGCAAGTTTTTAACAAAACACACAGGGGACACTTTGCATTGACACCTTTTTGAGCTAAACCCCCTCAGCAGGGTCAGTGGGGCCCAAAGAACTCAGGCCCGAGGGATTCCCAGTCCAGGACAGCACTGGCACAGCCAGGAATGCAGGAGTGGGTTTCTCTGCCAGGATTCCCCGCCCTTCCTCAGGGAGCTGCCCGCAGCCATCCCGTGTTGTGCCACCAAAACAGGTCCCAGCTGCCCGGTCTTGCTGGACACGAGCCACCCAACCCCATGCTGGGGGTTCCTGGGGGAGCCTCCTCCAACCAGGCCCCCCTTGCCGGGGCTGCGCTGGCCTGGCTGGGGCTGGTTGAGGGAATGGGCCTGATGCTCTGGTCCTGCAGGAGAGGGCTCAGCTGGACTGTCAGCTGTGTGACACCTCTGTCATCGTGCAAATGGACAACAGCCGGGACCTGGACATGGAGGGCATCATCAAAAGCGTGGAGTGCTGCTACGAGGAGATTGCCCAGAAGAGCAAGGCCGAGGTGGAGGCTTTCTACCAAACCAGGGTGAGTATTCCATGAATTTCCATGACAGACCATTTCTAAGACCATTTCTGAGACCATTTCTGAGACCATTTCTGAGAGCATTCCTGTCCTCCATGATGCAACTTTAACCTACCCCACACTGTGTATTAGCTGCAGTTTGCTAAAGAAAGTTGTGCCAAAAAAACCCCAAACCCAAACTCAAACCAGCCTTAAAAGTGTGGTTTGAGACATTTCGGTGCAAGCAGAGCAGAGCAGAGCAGAGTGTTCAGAGATGTCCCCTTTGTGCACCCCATCATCACTTCCCAAAGGGAAATCATGGAACTCTAGGACAGTAAAAGACCTCCAAGATCAGCAAGCCCAGGACTCACCTGAGCCTGTCTCCTTGTCCACGCTGAGGCCATGTCTGGGTGGTGCCCGGGGGCACTGAGCTCAGTGCAGCTCCAGAGATTTCCATCTTCCTGGGAAGGGGCGATTTGGGTGCGTTGACATCATCCTGTTCCTGTGCAACAGCTGGAGGAGCTCCACAGCAGCCGGGGCAAGTTCTGTGATGACCTGAGGAACAACCAGAGTGAGATTGCTGAGCTCAACAGGATGATCCAGAAGCTGCAGTGTGAGTCGGATAACGTGAAGAAACAGGTAGGACCAAGGGATGGATCCACCTGGGAGCTCAGCTCCTCTGTCAAAGGGCACTGTCCTACCAGCTCCCACGCTCTGGAGCTGCAAAGAACCCCCTGCCCCAGATTAGATCTATTTTACCTTCTCATCTGCTGTTCATGCACACAAAGAAGCAGATTTATTTCTCACTTGGCAAAGAAGAAGTGCATTGGTTTGGCTGTACCAGAATCTGTGCTTGCTGTGGGCTCCCACCAGGTTGCAGCCAACAGATCCCATCCCCTTCATCCCTAATGGCTTGGCCACCACGAATCCAGCCTAAATCTTGGCTCTCTGGCACTTCCTGGATGGGAAATAAGGGGTCACATGAGTCACACTGTGGAGATACCCCTTAGTATCACCCCTGGCTGCCCTCTTGCCCTGAGAAATTGTGGCTGGAAGTGCCCAAGGCCGGGTTGGATGTGGTTTGGAGCAGCCTGGGCTAGTGGAAGGTGGCCCTACCCAGGCAGGAGATGGGACTGGATGAGCTTTACTTTACTGAAGCTTTGTGGCAATGTCCTCCTGTGGCTGTGCCCAGATCTCAGCCCTGCAGACAGCCATCTGTGACGCCGAGCAGAGGGGAGACTGCGCCCTCAAGGACGCCCGGCAGAAGCTGATTGACCTGCAGACAGCGCTGCAGCAGGCCAAGGACAAGATGGCCTGTCTGCTCAGGGACTACCAGGAGCTGCTCAACGTCAAGCTGGCCCTGGACATTGAGATTGCCACTTACAGGACACTGCTGGAGGGAGAAGAGAGCAGGTAGGAACAGCCCTGGATGCACCTTGTAAGGATGGTCAGCAAAAGGCAATGGGAGGAAAAAGAGATGTTGCCCTCAGGGGTGCAGAGGGGAGCAGGGTCCCTTTTCCATCCCCATGGGTGCAGGGGGGATCATCCTCTCATCCGAAAAGAGGATGGGGTATTAGTATGACCGTGGAATTCTGGACCCAACCCTGCAGTGCTGTGGTGGGCAATCTGAACAAGCGCCTCACACCCCGGTGCACCTCGAGGGCTGAAGGAGCTGCCAGGTTTCTAGGGAGGCAGTGGCTGGGCTCTAATTGCCTATGTGCTGCGGAATGTGTCCCTAAATACATCTCTGAGACGTTTCTTTCCTTGCAGGATATGCACCGGCAACCCTGTGAGCGTAGGTGAGTTAGTGAACCCCCTGTAATTTCCTTACAAGCCCTCTAAGCTTGTAACCTCCCTTCCGAGCCGGGTTTTCTCTGCTCCGGGCGTGACCGAGCCTGTTTGTGTCCCGCAGCCGTGGTCAGCGGCGGGGGCACGGTGGGCGAGTGCCGGTCGCTGTCCGGAGTCGGCGGCAAGTGCAGCGTCAAGGGCGGCGGGGCCGGCGCGGGGCTGGGCATGGCCGCGACCTTCGGCAGCGCCGCTTTCAGCGCCCGCAGCGCGGACTGCGGCCCCAAGGGCGGCCCCGGCTTCGGCGCCAGGAGCGCGGTGGGCTGCGTGGCCAGGGAGGTGCTCACCGCGGTGGACGGCGTCCAGTGCGCCCCGGGGATGGGCAACCTTGGCAACCTGGGCAGCCTGGGCAGCGTGGTGTGCGCGGGCGTGGAGCAGTGCGGGGCCGCGCCCGTGCTGCTGCCCGGGCCGCCGGCGGTCTGCGGGAACAGGTTCGGCACAGCCGTGCGCGTGGTCAGGACGAGCCGGTAGAGACACGGCAGGTTTTGTAAGAGTCAGCATTTCTGCGATAAAACAGTATTCCCCCTCCCTCTGACAGCCACAGGGATCACACAACCATGCGCTAGGACACCGCTCTGCCCAAACCCTTTGCCTGACAAACCCCACCCTCTCTCTGATGTCTTTCTTGGGGGAGACTCCCCCCTGCCCCCCTCAGCCGGGTGAGATTTTCATTTCAGAGACCATTCCTGTCTCCACACATCGTCTTGGCTTTTCAGTCACCCTTCCCTGCTTGACCCCTTTCCACAGAGACTTTCTTTCCCTAATGCAGTTATTGCAAAAGGATGAGAAATTTGGTCACCCCAACTTCAGAGAGAGAAGCCGCAATTTAATTCTCCGAGACGAAGCTGCAGCTGTAATTTAACTTCTTTAATGACAGCAGAAAATCCAATTTTTCCTGTTTACGAGAGGGTTGGGAATGCTTATGTAAATTGGTCCAGGTTGCTACACCGTGTTTGGTAGAGCAGATTTTAATTATGCCCCGATGAGCACCTTATATTTCTGTGGTTAAATGCATGCGTTGTTTTTCCTGTGTGCAATAGACGGAGTTAAAGCTTTTAATGTGTAAGTGAACAGAGTTATTACCCTTCGCTTACTCCAGACTTTCAGCTGTACCTTCAATAAACTCCATGCATAATTCATGCTGCACTGCCTGGGCTTTATTTCCCTCCCTGATACTGCAAATCATAGAAATTTCCTCAAACCTGAGTCTTCAAATGGGTGGAGTTTGGATCAAGAAGTTTTTGTCTGCTCTCCTTCCTGGAGCGCCTTTGCATGCCTTTATTCCATCCAGTGATTAGTGTGGCCACAAGGAAGTCTGGAAAGGAGGCTGTTCAACCTTCCCTGGGATACAGAGTTCACTGGGGATCTCTCACGGTGTTTGGGGCCTCTGGAGATGAACAAAAAGGGAGCCAGGCCCTTGTTTAAAGAAATGAGTGGGAACCAGCTCAGGGAGTAACAGGCAAATAATCCCACACCACACCCGTGGAACCCTCTCACGAGAGTGGGCTGATTTTAGAAGAAAGTCAGAGGAAAGAGCAGCTTCCCAAAATGCAGCACCAGGGGCTTCTTCCTCAGCCCCCGCCTTCCTTATGATATGTGAGCTCGCACAAAGAGCAGGGTCTGGAGATGTGGCTGGACATGCCCCTCCATCAGCCCTTCCAGGCAGGGAAACCCTCTCCCACAGTTTTAGGAAACGGAGATTTAGGAGAAATCACATCGCCCTCTCCCTTTTCCCTTTGAGGGTCGTAGAACCATGGAATATCCTGGGGAGGAAGGGACCCGCAAGAATCCTCTAATCCAAGTCCTGACCCCGCACGGGACACCCTAAAAATCCCACCAGATGCTTGAGTGTTGCCCCAGTGCTCCCTGAGTTCTGCAGGCTTCCCAGTTCCCCTGGACAGTGACCCACTGATGGGTCTCCATGCCTTGGCTGGGAGGATCTTGCCATGGTGGCAGCTCAGCCCAGCCGGATGCACAGCTGGAATCCCGGGAAAACCACGGCCCTGCAGCTCCTCCCTTCCCACAGCCCCGTGGCCCCGCAGCCTCCGAGCCAGCTCTGCTCTGCGTCCCCCTTGGAGAAGTCCCCGTGTCCTCGTTCGGCCGGGAACAGCGCGGGGTGTGGGCAGGTTCACCTGCCCTTGGGAGGCTCACTGAGAACCGGTGCTGGAATTCATTCCCCAGTGTCCCACTCCACTTCCAAGGCTTCCCTGCTGACTCACGGCTTCCTTCCCTCGACCTCTCCAGGGCTGGGGGATGAGCTCAGCCCCCATCCCAGGCTCGGTCTGTCCTGGTGGTGGGGTGGGGATGAACCCACCGTGGGGTGAGCTCCGGCCTCTGCTGCTCTGCCAGCACGGGGCATTCCGGCTGCCCTCGAGGTTTGCTGGATGTGATCAACAGAGAGCAGAGCCCAAATTATATTTTAACAATTGCCACAGTGGCTGGGGAGTGGTGAAAGCCAAGCGGGTCAGCTCTGGTGAGAAAGCAAAACTCACCCCACTAAAGATGTTTTTGGAAAAGTTGTCTTCATCTTTTCTGCTCCATGATCATGACTCGGGCTCCAACTCATTTCTATGTAAATACCAAGCAGAAACACCCAAACAAGAAGCTTCCAGTGCCCCAGCAGCTCATAATTTATGTTGATCATCTCCCTGCAAAGCAATACCTGCACACCAAACACCAGCCAGCTCCCCAGGGGACAAAAGCAGCCTGGCAGCTCTTGCATTTCTGGGAGAAAACCTTTAATCATCCATCCTCAACTCCCAGCTATTGCAAAACCCACGTTTGCTGTTTCCTGCTTGAAGATGTTTGTGTAGATCAGGGTATTTTGGAGAGAAAAAAGCCGGGAACGTGGCTTTGGGATGGATGGAGGTCAAATCCTGCACAGTGTCGCTCCCAGAGCCTTTTGTAAATTGATAGAGTCCAGAACTATGGATCCACAGAGAGACTGGGTTAGAAAGGATCTTACAAACCATCTCGTTCCACCTGCTGCCATGGGCAGGGACACCTTCCACTGTCCCAGGGGACATCCCAGCCTGGCCTTGGGCACTTCCAGGGAGGGGGCAGCCACAGCTGCTCTGGGAAATCCATTGCAGCGCTTCCCCACCCTCACGGGGAGGATTTTCTTCCCTGTATTTAACTCGGACTTTGCCTCTTTCAGCTCGAGCCCAGAGGCTGGCAAAGCTGATCCAGACAGACAGATGGACGTGCCACATCTGCCTCTGGGTTTGGAGCCCCAACCCTCGGCTCCTCCACACCACCAAGCAGCCCAGGAAGGAGAGGGAGCGATTTTCAGGTTGCTCACATACCCTGTGGATAACGAGCCGAGGGGAGAGGAGTGTGGGAGCCCAAAGGGACAATTCCCTCTTTCTTGTTGGCAGCCCCACCTTTAATCCCATTACGTTCATTCAGCTCTAACATCTGATCTGAACCCGTTCTTCAGCTTCAGGACAAGCTGCCTTTTCTGGGGTCAAGCAACCATGAAGACAGAATCTCATTTTCCCATCGCACCCTGGCTTTGAATTTCATGCAAATCATCGAAGCAAAGGATGCTCATGAATTTCAAGTGACATTCCAGATTCAGACCCACATTTTCCAAAAAGAAGCTGACCTGCACCATCTGGGAATCATTTCTCACTGCAAAGGGAAATTCTCTTCCAGCACCCCAGTTCTCCCATTTGAGCCTGCCCAGCAGCATTTCTCCAAGGATGATCAGATATTTGGTGTTCCGTGTTCAGTAGCACCTGTTTAATTGTTCCTCCAGAGATGCCAGTGGGATTTTAGCTCCTCAGTGGTTTTGTAGCACTGGGGCACAGGGATGTGTTTTGAAGGGCAAGCAGAGTCCTGTCCTGGAAATATATTTAAGCTCCAGTTGTGCGGAGTGCAGGCAGAGCCACCAGGGCAGCCCCACGCCAAAAACCAGCTGAGCTCTGACATGCGAGGGATGAAATGCTCCCAACGCTGCAGTTCCACAAAGTCTGAGATGCCAGAAAATGTCACCACACCCTGCTGAATTTGATCTTTTTTCCCAAGGACTCCAGGAAGTAAAATAAGGAGAATTTGTGGGAGTATTTTTCATACTGGTTAAATCTGCTTTTGGCAGCATTTGGGATGGAAGGTTCAAAGGTCTTTAAAAGAAATCAGAGCTGGAGACAGCCAGAAACTCAGGACTGACTACATCCTAAAGCAGGCAAAGAACATCGTTCCACAGAGGTGGGCAGAGAGTTTTTCAGAAAATCTGCCTTCTTTTAAAATGGTTTTTAGGTCAAGATGAAATTGCATCGATCACATCATCAGCTAGCTGGAGAAATCACAGCACAGCCTCTGGGTGGGATGGAGCTGTCCTCTGGAAATGCAAGGAGGAGAAGCCTAGAAAACTGCCATGGGCTAAGTAACGAATATAAATGGGCAAAACTTGAGGTGATATTTAAATCTGGAAAGGGGAAAGAGGAAAACTTGATCAGGACCTCTTTGTCAAGCCATCCCAAAGAGATGGTCCTGCCCAGGGAGTGGGAGCAGCAGGCTGGATAGATTAGAGCCCCAAAAGGGATGTCAGGTTTCAGGAACATCAAGCTGCCTTCTGCCTTCAGGTGAAGAAACCCCATGGAATATTTTTGTTCAGATTTAACCGTTTTGTTCTCACTGTCTTTCACTTGAGTTAGTCCAGAGGACTCTCCACTGATCTCTGTGTTGATGTGCTGCATCTTTTAACTAGAGCTGGGGGATCCAAGGCTTTATTTCTGGTTTTACAACATTTGAAAATTACTTTCTTTCACAGTGAAGAAATTACAGAATCATGGAATCCCAGAATGGTTTGGGTTGGAAGGGATCTCAAAGCCCATCTCATTCCACCCCGCCATGGGCAGGGACACCTTGCACTAACCCAGGTTGATCCAAGCCCCTCCCAACCTGGCCTCGGACACTTCCAGGGTTAGGCAAAATAATACAAAAAAAAAAATAACCGGTCCCTGAGAAGATACAGAGGCTTTGCATCAGGCTGAGCTCTCCCTGCCAGCAATCTGGGCGTTAGATAACGCTTCCAGCTGAGCGGACCCAGCCCCAGGAGGTGTGTGTGGGTGCAGCCAGCGCTTAACAAGTCTCAGGGAGACAGCTGCCTCCTGGCACGTCAAAACCATGAAGGCACTAAATTGATCGCTGGACTTCCACGCAACCAAGCCCAGATCTCTGGGGGATAAAAGGGGCAGCCGTGCTCGCTGTGGCCCGAGAGCGGCCCAGTCTCTGTGGCTGTGCAGGCCTCTCTGCGCCGCCATGCACCGCGCGCTGGGCGCCAGGCCGGGAGCGGGCGGCCGCTCCTTCAGCGCGGCCTCGGCCGTGGTTCCGGGCAGCGCCAGGCCCGGCCTCGGCTCCGTGGCCGTGGCGAGGGCTGGGGCAGGCGGCTTCGGGAGGCTCGCTGGGGCCGGCGGCGCTGGTGCT
>VYXC01009349.1:319217-375107 GCA_013397175.1 Platysteira castanea | reverse complement strand
TTTAGCCAAAACTACAACACTAGGGAAGCTTGGTTTGCAGGAAGCAAAACCCGTTTGTTCTTGCCACATGTGAAAATCCAAGATCTGGCAAAGACCAATATATAGTTCCCATTAAGCCAGGAACACAGTTTTGGTAGAGAGTATTTGCAAGAGTTACAGATGGGAGGTCACATCTCAACAGTATTCAAGTATAGTAATATCTGCAGCGGGAAAGATCAGTGGTGTACAATGTAAATCACAATGTATTATGTGTCCTAAAAGGAATCTGCAGGGAGGAGTGTAAGACCACCAAAGTACAGAGTGATGCTTTCCTGAAATAGTCTCTTGCCCCCAGCAATTTGCATCTCAGTGTCTTTATGGGGCAAATATGGAAAACTAGTTTAAAACACACTTGGCTGTATTATTAGGGGAAAAAAAAATCACATAACTACCTGCTGAGTACATTCTGAGACATTCTAGAAAATGCTACCCTCCGCATGCAATGATTAAGAACAGAAAGAAATTTAAACTCTTCTTCTTAATTACCAGCTAAACTGAAAATTGCTTGTGTTCACTTATGTCCATAGAACCCCTCTTCTCCTTGCAGGAAGTTTCCAATTCTTATGTCCAAGCACTGAGATCCAGAAACTAGGAATCTTTGATGAAATATCTTTCAAAAATTGGTCTGCTTTTTGAACAAGAAATAACAGGAAGACTTAATTTCAACATCAAAGAACAAAGATGTTTCCATCTCTTTTAGGCTTATTTTTAGTTAAAATTGGGGGGTTTTATTCCCACTTTATTTATTATCATTTATTTATGATTTTAAACAATCACCCTAAACTAAACAATTTTGGAAAACAACCTGAAACCCTACTTTCTAGACAGTGTGACAAATCCATTTTTCAGAATACCACAGGAAATTTCACTTCATCCTTTGGCATGTATATAACCTAGGGCAAGTTGCTCAGTTTGCCTGTCTTCATTTTCCCCTCTTGAAGGGGCACATTACACCTTCTGGTTGAAGATGCTGAGTGAATCTATGAGAAGACCCAGAACTAGCTGAATCCAGAAGACAGAACAGATTGGTGTACACAGGATGTAAACACCCTGCATGGCCACAAAACAACCACAGTGGCAGAAATTATAAACTACAGTTGCCTACCATCTCCACAGGGAGACACGCTGCAGTATTCCCAGGTCACAGCTGGATCCTTTGTGTAGCACCAGGGACGCTCGTTCTCCCCTCCGGGATTGCGGCAGTAATTCTCAGCATCAGACAGCTCAGGGAAAACCTGAGGAGTCCTCCTGTGCAAGTGGGGAGCCTTGGGGGAGGAAGCAAATTTTATTAGTGTTTCAGCATAATCTTCCCTGCTATTATTAGTAAAACAAAATGAAAAAAATCCCAATCCCAATCTTCAATCCCAAAGGACTGAAGCAAGACAGAGCCTTTCTTGAAACAGACTTTCAGTCATCTGCCAAAATGACAGTGAATGCATCTTGACACAGGAAGCAGAACTTGCAGATTGAAATATGATGAGGTTGTAAAACACCAGTGAGCTCAAGAATAAAGGCAACCTGTTCCCTGCTCATCCCTTTCACCAAGACTAGGCTGCCTGACTCTGGGAAACTCCTTGGAAGAGCAAACCTCGAGCACAGCTCTCCATTTGGTGGATCTCACACTCACGCGCACCTGGTCACTCCACTTCTGGCAGGGAATCCCAGATGCTGTGACGTTGGCTGTGCCCTGGTAAAACTGGCCATTGCCACTATAGCAAGTCCCTGGGATGGGAAAAAAAACACATGGGGTCAAGGCATTTCAGACTATGTCTTGCAGCAGAGACTCACAAGAATAAAGTTGATGTCATTACATGACAGTATCTGACAGCATCAGATTTGAAGCATACAGAAGGACCAGACACCACAGGCAGGGTAGCCTCCTCTTCACACTCTAATGGATTTTGCACTCAATGCATAGGATCAAATCTGGTAAAACTTCAAAGAGGGCACTGAAGCATTCTCAGATTGAGAAAACAGGCTATGTGCCTGTGATGGTTGAGCTGCAACTACCTAATTCATAGCACATCCATGCAGAAAGTGCAGGGCAGAACCACACTGAACCCACCCAAGCCAAACCAAGGCAGGAAGCAAATGGCAGCACTGTTTCTGTGATTCACAGTCTGCATTCTTACTGGGGCACTAACAGGAAGACACTCTTGTTCCTCAGGTTGGTAGCAGGGAGCTGAGATTCGTAAAGTTGCCCTCCTCCTTCTTCTGTACAGTGATTATCCTCTTTGATTGTTTGGAAACAGCCTATGGTTTTCAGCATGGATGGAAACCATACCCTGAAGTATGATCTGAACTATGATCTGAAGAAATGGTATCAGTATGAAACAATGTTCTTTATAATGAAGATAGTGTAGTCACTTTGCATACACAGGGCTTGTTCCAACTGCAGAAAAATTAGGCAGAAAATCTGAGAAGATTTTATTACAGGAATATGCATAAGTATCCTCATAGGACATATGTCCTCACATGCATCTGTCCTCATGGGAGAGTTTAATGCATAATCCAGGCATAATCCAGGAGGCAGAAAGACAGCAGAGGAGATGCAGCCTTAAGCATTTCTGTACGTAGTAGCTAATCTTCTGTAAACTCAGCTCAGCCGAGTCTAACATTCTGATTGATGCATACATTAGAGTCCACTGAATTGTTAGCCTTGGTAGACAAATTAACAAACCAGCAAATACTTTTGTCATAATTTTATTTTCTATTATGCTCATAGCCTTACAGCTCAGCAAAAAAGAAGAACAAGAGGAAACATGACGTGTTCTAAAATTATGATTTTTTTTAAGCAAATATTGTTCACTTTCTTGAAAGGTTTGCATAAGGGTTGACCCAAATTTGACACAAGGCTATGTGTCTGCAGATTGTACTCTTTCTCAGGTAGGGTCAATACATCGTCGTGACTATCTGCTGTTTTCTTCTTTCATCACCCACTGCACCCAGGATTGCAGTTATATATTGTGATAGACTCAGCTTCCTGAAGTTTCACCAGCTAGCAGACACTACACACGGGTAGGTAGAAACACTGCCTTTAAAGTGTTAACTCCAGGCAAGTGAGCTTAAACAAAGGATCTAGTTCCTGTAGCCCTGAGGCATCCAAACACTTCAGCAGAGGAATGATGTGGACTGTATGAGAACATTTAAACCCATCTCAAATGCGAAGCAAAATACTCTAATGTGGATTTCTTTGACTGATACATAAATACCATTTATGCCTCACATCTGCAACAAGATAGCAGTCCCCACATGACCAGCACCTGTAGCTCTGCAGAGGTGTAACATTTTGTTAAGGTGTCTTGGCACATACTTGTGTGCCTGAGCCCAGCAGCTTGTTTCACATTCAAAGGCAAGGAAGGCAATGTCTGAAACATGCCTCATGGCAGAGCTAGTAATAAACATGAAAAAGATTTCTGCACAGATCTGAAATAAATGTCGGTGGGACATCTTGAAAGATCAGTGTGGAGAGCTTTAGGGTAAAGAGCTTTAGGGGCAAGAGCAACACTAAGAAAGAACCTCTGAATCCTTCATATTCTGGAAATGCAGATGCTTTCACAGACTGTCTTGCTACAATGAGGACAGAAGGAATAGTATAGTTGGTCCATCTGGGCATTATTAAATAATTTCCTGGCAAGATAGAAAACAGTTCAGTTCATGCTCAACAAACCCTTGTGCACACAACAGTGGCTCTGAAGTAAAAAAGAGGAGGCAGTATTACTAAAATGTTACTGTTATACTTTCCTGGTTTATGACTGAATATTGCACATCTGTGCAATGCTGCTCTGGGAAAATGCTGTGGAAGCTGAACAAAAAAGGTCATGCATACACAGGAGACAGAGGATATGTCCTGAAACATCTGTGGGGAGGCTGAAGCCATCCCCTGAATGCTCCACGCATATGCTGACACCCGTCTTTTGTGGTCCCTCCACCAGGGCAGGGACAGCTGCACTTGCAGGCTGTGGGCACGGGGCCCACAGGGTGCTGAAGCCCTTGTCTCCACGTATGCGTCACTGGGCACTTAGGGCTTGGGTTGCCAGGGGGAGCCAAGGTCTTTCCATGAAAGAATACTCCCCAAAATTCTTGATTTCACTTTGGGGTTTGGGGGTTTTTTTTACTTTCACTTTCTCTCTATGCAGAAGTTGCCTGCCACTGCCAAATCTGCAGTCACCTGCTTAGACAAATGGCAGGAGAGAGATTCTTCCTTTTTCCAATGAGGCAAATTCAGTGGCTGAGCTTGAAACTGGAGTTGCATGTGAGTGGAAGAGTTAGGTGTGCACGTTGCAGCCACAACCAGCAGCAGGGCAGGAGCCTGATAGAAGTCAAAGCAGCACCACAGGGGATGTCTGGGCCTCACCACTGGTCATGGGAGGGTCATACAAGAAACAGCCAGGCTTCAGAGGTGATTTGAGGACAATGCTGGGAGGTTAAGGCCTTGCAAGGCCAGCCTGACATAGGTAGCCATGTCATTAACATATAAGGTTGGGATAACCTCAGTATCAGAAATACAAATATGGGTAGAGCAGAGCTAGAAGCAATGAGTAGAAAGAAAAGGTAACAGCTGGAGGGAAGGGTACCACCTACAACCACCATACCTCTCATAAAAAGTTACTAGTCCATGGTCTCCCCAACCTCTGAAGAGCTGTTTCCCCATGCCTTGGATATGGAAACCCAGACATTACCCAGCAATAACCTGAATTCAGCCAGCCAGGAGAAGCAGAAAACACAAAAATACTGTGCAAATTGCAGCCTCAATGAAGAATATCATGTCCACCTCTAAAAACATAGAGTCTGGAGCAGTCTACTTACTGGTTATGTTCTCCTTCTTAAAATCTGTAAAAAGATAAGACAAGATGTAAGGAGGGATTGTCCAGGATGCAATATTACTGGATGCTTAGAAGCACATTACAGGAGAAAGTTCCCTCCCTAGAAGGGCTTAGCAGCAGCTTTTTCCTTTGCAAGGCAGCTGAGTGGCAATTTTGCTATCATTAGGACCATTTTTTGAGATTATGATCTTCTCGATAAAGATCCAGGCTTTATTTACTTGAGGGATTTTTCCCACACCCCAGTTGGACGAGAGAGGCCAACAGGCAAAGCAGCTGTCACAATTCCATGCACAGATGCTGACAGGACAGTACCCACCACTGGCTTTTACTTTAGCTGTATATTATGGGTCCTATCTTTCCCCTCTCCAAGAGGGGAAAGGACACAGCTCTCTGGACAATCAGCAGCCCGTGCCACCTTACCAAAGAAAGGGATGCGAGTGCAGGAGCTGGGATTCTGGTGCAGGCTGGGCAGTCTATTGCATTCAGGAAGAGTGAGCAGCATCAGCCCTGGCTTGTAAATCCCCTTCTGAGAGTTCTCCTCCATTGCGAGCCATTCCTTAAAGCAGTAGAGATCCTTTACAGCAAGGCAATTCTCTCTACATTGTTTTGCAAAAAACAGTGAAATACAGCTGTCAATGGCTTGATAAAAATAGCTGCACTTGGTGTGATGTGCAGGGGTTATGCAAGCTGACAGAAATCCGTTAATAGGGTGCCATTTCTTTAAAGCTGGTCTGTCTGGCTCTTAAACCATAAAGGAAACTGTATGAAACACAACAGCTTCCTTTAGGAGACATACAAAGCTATATTTTTAATGAAGGAGGGTTATGCTCAAAACACAACACACCCCAATCTATGGGGAGTTAATTCCCATCTTTTTCTACAGATTTTTTGACATCTTCTACTAATAAACATCATAGAATCATAGAATGGTTTGCGTTGGAAGAGACAACAAAGATCATCTAGTTCCAACCCTCTGCCATGGACAGGCACACCTTCCACTGGACTGTGTTGCTCAAAGTCACATCCAACCCAGGCTTGGATATTTCCAGGGATAAGGAATACAGAGCTTTCCTGGGCAACCTGTGCCAGTGCCTCACTATCCTTACAGTAAAGAATTTCTTCCCATTATCTAACCTAAACCTGCTCTCAGGCTGAAGACATTCCCCCTTGTCCTGTCACTACACGCTCTTGTAAACAGTCTCATTTCTACAGACAGGTTTCTAGAATTAGAATTTTCCAGTATATTCTAAAAATCTCACTTGGCTTCTCTAAATTACACATTTACACACCTCTACTAAAAGCAAGAGGTGAGCTGCAATTCTTAATCTTCTTATATTAAATATTTGTATATACTTTTAATCTCATTGAATCACTTATACAATTTTTTTATTTTCTCTACAGACAGTTTTAAATCCCCTTTTTCTCTGTAGCTATCTGCAGTAAAAGCTTTACAGTGCCTGGTAAAAAAGTGACCTGTCTCCCGCCTAATATATTACCTCCATAACAGTGTGAAACACTCACTGACAAGAAGTGCTTTGGATGTTTAAATGGGTCTTATATGAGAAATTGTCTGTGAAGAAGGGCAAGGCAGAAATAACTGCACTGGAAAAAAAAAGAAAACACACCATACTGGGAAGTTTGTGGATTTGTTGAATTGGTCAGTTTATCCGCGATTTACTTATTTATGTAGCAATTCTTGAGAGCCTGAGTTACAAAACCAGCTTTGAGCTCATGTGCAGGTATTACCTTTGCACAGCTCAGCTGAAGTCTTTCAGAGATCCACAACTTTTCCAACTATCACACCATGATGCAGAAAGAGAAGGGTACTTCTGGGGTCTGTGGTGAAGGATTTAGCCAAATTTACCACCTGGTGGGCTGATGCAATCTCTTTAATTATACAATGGTTTTGGCAAGAGCAGATGGGCATGAGTTTCAGCAATGACTAACAACCATGCAAACCCTCTAAAGCACCTGGAGGATGGAGGTCATTGGGAGTGCTACAAGAGCAACAGCTTTTCTGCAACAGTAATGGGTGTCCTTCAAGTCAGTAGGCTGAAGTCATCAATGCCAGCTGTTCTGTGCTTGATTTTAGCCAGTCCTGGTTTATCCCTGCCTCCCTTCCGTGGAAACCAGAATCCAGCCAGATGGCAAATTTATCTATTTATCTTTTTTTATATTAAAAAACATATGGAACAGAAATGTCCTTGTGAAGTAAAGAAATACTTAGATAGGGAAATGAGAAAAACTTGCATTTGAAGCACTGGCTGAGACTTGGGAGATCTGGATTGAATTAGGTCTGTTCGTTGACGGAGTCTGAGCATCCTTAAATAAGGTCTTTACTCGGTGTTCAATTGCAAAACGCAAAAGACCATTCTCCTACTATGCTGTCTGCTCCAGGGCTAAAGGAAGGTTATCTGCACTCTGGAAGAGTGGTAGGGCAGCCAGAGGGAGGGATGGTCAGTCACCTCTAGCTGGGTTCATACCATTGTTGTAACACTTGATGCTGAGCACCGAGAGCTTGCTGAGGTCATATGCAAAGATTATTTCAGATTATTATTAGAAAAGTTATGTCATGTAAATGACAGATGGACAAAGAACAGTAATGGCAGAAGACAGCAAGTGTGCCAGTTAGTGTTTCTAGGACCACAAGAGACTATTTATGAGGAGGTGGGGACACACAGACCCAAATAAAGAGAGACTTTCCCCAGCAAAAGACTGTTCCCTGCAGCCTGATCACTTCCTATCAGCAGTGATTGATACAGAAATTGAAGGTGTTTCTCTTGCTGTTGCAATAGCAGCCAGTGGCAAAAGGCAGATGTAATCAAGAATGATGAGATATCACTTTCCCTTAAGAACTCTCATTTTAATCAATTTGCATCTGAATTTACATTAAAAGAAACTTTTCCCATGTGGCTTTCTTCTGTTTCATTTCAACTTGTTTTACTCCCTGATTAATTTTGTAAAGCTTTACTAAGCTTGTCAGTTGTTATTCTTGCTAGCTAGCTTCCAAACTAAATGAACATTAAAAAAACAACCTGGAAAGAGAAAAATTGGTGCAGAGACCAAATAATAAGACAAAAACACATGGAAACACATTGAGGGCAATATGTCCCTCAAAAACTGGGAGAACTCTCCCATATCTGAGAGAGTTAAATTCTTACTCATGAAGTATTTCAGCTGAAAACTTGAAACTAGCCAGCTTCTGCAGAAAGCTATAAAGTTGTCAGTGAAAAATAGTTAAGATAATTGGAAACTAACCAAGACCATGTGAGATGTGTTCAAGAGCCCCCAGACCTCTCTCAGCCATTCCCTCAGAAGTATATATTAGATGTCTGAGTTATCAAAAGGAGTGTTGGGCTTTGGAAGAACTGCTGTCCAGGTGATGAGCTCTGAGGACAGGAATTGGGAAGGATACTATTCTTGGACTTCTGCTATGAGGAAAGCTGGAATAAAATCGGGGGGGGGGGGAGGGAGGAATAATTAAGAAAAACCAACAGGCACGTCCATTAACATGTAGACATATTTGCAAATGCTGTAATTGTTAGCTCAGGTGCATCAAGATCAAGTGCATATTTATGTTGGTTTATACAATTCTGACTTCGGACGTGCCCCAGAAGTACAGATCTTCAGTCAAATAACTGTGAGTTCAGGTCCTGCAGGGCCATTTGTGAGCAGGGGTAAATGAAGCAAGGCCCAGACCTAACTGAAATGCCTTGTAGAGCACCGTGCAAAATCCTTAGTTGACTAACGTGCTGTGCATGTGTGGCTGAGATATAAATACTGTCACACATCTTGAAAAAAGGCAGAGAGATCATGTTTTTAAAGGCACAATGACAAAGACCAGAACAATAAAGTGGCAGGGAGGAGCCTACTAGCAAAAAGCAAATTTTAGTACTTGGCTGCATGATACTTGCATATCTGCAGATACTTGCAGATATATCTGGATACTTGCACATGAACTTCTTTTGTAGGATATATGTCACCACTGTGTCAATGGTGGAATACTAGGCAGCATAGGTACCAAATAGAAAGCTAAATGTATAGTCAATATACATACTGGAATTTTCCTCTGTGCCTTTGTTTTAGAGATATTAAAGGAGGAGCAAGCAACAAGGTCCAGATTACAAAAACAACATGCTGCTGATTGTCCTAAAAAGCCTCTACCTAACTGGAGAAATTATTGCCATTAGACATCTGGTCCAAGTCCAGCTAGCAGTGTGCTTGCCATGTCTGTAGAAAAGATTTGTATTTTATTTGAGACACTAGAGTTGGGGCTACTCTTTCAATAAATGCGGATCTGAGTACTGTTTTAAAATGTGTTTCACGGAAGACAAGAACAAAGCACTGCACTTTAGGCAGGGATGTCAGCTGCTCGAATGTGAAATGGGGAATGACTAGTCTTCCAGGGGCTGAATATATCAGGAAAAAAGAAAGCTTCACCCTGATATATGTATGTGGGGCTGTCCATTGCAAAGCACACCAAGCAAACATAATTTCATTATAGTTAAAAACAACAAAGCCTAGACTGGACAGAAGAGCAAAAGCTATGCGCAGATCTTGGGAAAACCTGTTTTATTCTAGTCAGAGAATCTGGGGAAGATGTAAAATCTCACTGAAAAGAGGAAGGGAAGAACCTCGCCTCCACAACTATGGTGGGAGGACAAGGAACAAGAGAAAGACAGCTCCGAAGGCTGCATATGGAGGGAGCAGTGTCTCTGTCACTGGGATGTGTTTACAAATACCTGTCAACAGTAGATTAGCTATAGTGAGAGATGCTTTGGACTCCTCAGGGCCCCTGAGTCCAGCCCAATTTCAATGCACATTTCTTTGCATATAGAGGCGTACAATAACCACATTGGAGTTTTGGTTTAGTGGGTACAATTATACAGGCAATGTCTCTGGTCTCCTCATTTTTGTCACATTTTTGTCACAGCAGGAAGTGCTAAACAAGTGGTGTATTGCCTCGGCTAGGTTTGTTGCATCTTCTGGAGCCACATTTAGTCAAAATTCCAAAGAAGCAATTACTTTTTATGGTAATAATATGTACATACTGGCCAAGTAAGATTTAACAGATAATAATATGTTAATTATTGAAACTACTTATGTCATTCAAATGCGTATTTCTTTTCAACACTGTCCTCTAAACACCTGATATAACATAGACGTCTGGACTTGGAATTCAGACCATACCCTAGCAATGAGCACAGTGAAAGCTGAGTCAGTCTGTGTGTACAGAGAAGAGAGCAAAGGGAAAACCTGTGCAAACCTAGAGAGCACAGCTTCACTTGGTATTGCAAGCCTGGACAGTCCCTCACCACTCCCCTGCCTACACATCCCCACAAAATGAAAGTGAAATATGAGCATTTTTTTTCTTCATTTACCTGCACACTGGTTTTGGAGCTGGCCCAGCTCCCGAGGGATTGCACTCCTGGAAGATGTAGTTACACAGCAGAGACTCAGCAGCCGGTTGGCAGAATGAACTCACCATTTTCAGTTCAGTCCAGGCAGTTTGCACAAGCAGCTCTTGGGTCTCCTCTGGGTCAGCATACGAGGAGTTGAAGAAAACAAGAGCATTCTTCGCCAAGATAGCACTACACACCTCACCTCTGTACGTGCTGCAGTAACCTGCGTCACCCTTGTACAGCTTGCTGTCGAGGACAAGAGCACACACACAGAGTAAGCTCACAGCCCTAAACAGCTGCACGAGCACAATGGCTCTGTTTCTGAATAAAGTGGCATGTGTAGGGCTAACAGAGGGCAGAGGAGATGGTAGATGTTTCTAACCACTAAAACCAGCTAATATAACCCAAGAACAAAACTTCTGCAAGGTACCCTGGTGTCAGCCCTGGTGAGCTCCAGGGATGAGGCTCTGACCGAGGGTTGTTAACATTGTAAGTGGACAAAAGACTGAGCGATCACGTAGAACCATGACCTAGCATGGCCCCTCACCCTGCCCTAGGCTCTAATGGGAAAATATTTACTTTTCTGCTTAGCTGCAGTAGGGATCAGCCATGCTACTTGCTGCAGTCCTGTGACAACCCAGGATTTTTTGCTCTGCTGTCTAACAAGAGTTACAGTTTAATTTAGGATAGACTCGATGAGCAGAAGCCGGGTAGGTTCAACCTATCCTGTGCCAAGGAATTTTTCACAAGATCAGACCAAGATCCTGCCTGCCCTTCCTCAGCTCCTGCACCACTCCTGACCCTGCCTCCCTTCCACACGTTTAGCTGAGGGACTCAGAGATAGGAAGGCACAAGCCTGTGTTTTTCTTCCTGGTGTTTCCCTGCAAGGTACATCTTCTCTCTTCACCACATCTCCCACTTTGCAAAGTCCTACCACATACATGGAGACAGAGCTATGCAGGAGCAATAAAAATCACAAGAAGGTCATCTTCTTTGAGGGCCATTTATTTGTCTTTCCCGTGTTTTCTGCATCCAGAAGGAGATATCTCCCCTCCTCCCTCCCTCCCTTCTTCTCTGTGGCCATCTAAAGGGAGCTGCAGGCTAAGGGCAATGCACAGGTCAGCCATGCTTCCAGTGGCTCCCACAGTCACCCAACAGCAGCAAGGTCTGTGGGTGAGGAGGTGCCCTCTGCCTGGGCAGCCCATGGGATGCAGCGGCCTTGGTACGGGAGGCAAAGCTGGGAAAAAAGACTCCCTGTGTGTGGGGGATGGCCAAATCAAGGCAGGGAGGAGGGCTGGGTGCAGCTGTCCCCACTGCTCATTCGGTCAGCGTAACTGGGGTCAGGGAGTTCAATTCACAACATGCCAACCATTTGGAGCAGTCAACAGAGCTATTTGTATCTTTGCCTTTTATTTCTTTCCCCTATCCAAATAATCACCCATTGTTAACTCTGGGCTTTCTTGCTGTTTTTTCTTCAGAAAGCTGGGGGTACATGGACAAGGGATTACACAGGATGCTCACATTTCTGTTCTTCAGATGCTGCTCTCTGCAGATGACACTCCCCGGCCCTGTTTTAGCTGCTCTATTTTGGACTCCATTTGAATTTTTTTTTGTTTTGGTTTTGGTTTTGTTTTTTTTTGTTTTGGTTTGGTTTTTTTGGTGTGTCACATTAGATGAAAAATACAGAAAGGCACCAATCCCTTGAGATTTACCAAAATGGCAGTGATGCTGTGACACGGCATCACCCCAGGATCCCTGGACACACCTTCATGTGACACAGAGGTCTGCCAGCATCCTGCACCAGTCTCACAGCCCATGACATCTCCCCAGCACACAGCAGGTTTCTCCAAAGCAACACTGAGCAGTACCCTGCTAGAACTATTCTTGGCATGGCAGGGGTCATGTTATTTACATTTTCCTGGTGATTCCCATTGTGCTTAATCTGAAAGTTGCATCCTTCCTGTGCCCCAGAGGCAAAAGCAGGGATAGATGTGCATGGGGTGGCTGTGCTGCTGACTGCAGGGGGCTGCAGAGGCAGCCTGAGAGGAGCCACCTGTGCTAACATTAGGTTTCCTTGCTTTGCTAAAATATGCAAGGAGACATAGACCATGTTGCAATGGAGAAGTAGCAACATGTTTCTCACAATGACTTGTCACAAGGGAACGTCTTGCAGCAAATGTTGAGAACATCTACGGGACAGAAAGGTTAAGCACTCGATCCATGTTCCCATGCTTGTCACACCTGCACTGGTGCAGGTGTAAGGCATAAGTCTGCCATCATCATTGGGTGGTCACTTAAGCACTTAAAAATTTCCTGAACCAATCTTGCAAGCTCCTGTGATGGAGGCAACAGCCTTTGCAGGGAGTCCGTGTCAGCAGAGTGGCAAAGCCATTTACTCAGACTTTCCCATGCTTTGCTGTTTTCTGTGATGGCCAGAAGCTCCCAGCCCATCTCCCAGGCTGACACTCTCATTTTCCTTCCAGATTGATCTGCCAGTGCAGCACGTAGAAATATTCTAAAAAGAAAAAGCCAGCTAAATTTTTCAGTACTCCAAAAATTACTAAGCAGAAGGGCATTTCTTATCACATGTAAGTGGCTTTACTCATCCATAGATCTGCTTGGAACAAATATAAACTTCTTTACCCTTTGGTGCTTGTGGAGCACCAAACCAAATTACATTTATTAACTGTGAACAGGCAGGTGTTTAACTTGCAGTTAAGCTTTGCTGTGAAAATTTATAAGGCCAAGTGAAACTGTGGATCTGTAACCAAATAGAACTTATTTCGGAATATTCTGCCCACTACCATATTTCAAACATCCTTACTGCTGGCTTGACTCAAAACTGTCCTTATCTACCCAAGCTCAGTCTCCAATTATGCATCTGTAAAAGAGCTCAGTGATCCCTTCGGGTGAGCATCATCTGCACAATTGGCATCCAGAAACCCTACCCCTTCATTTAAGCCAAATTAACCAAACCCCTTGGTTCATCGTTCTTCTTCTCCCTGGGCCAGAAAGAGCCTCCACAAAACCACAGAAGCCATTCTTACCTCCATTCTGCCAAGAGGCACCAGATCCAGGAATTGTGACGAACCAGGAAAAGAAGAAATGGAAAAGACATTAGTGACATTGTTCCCTCTGAGATGCATAAGTTAAGATTTCCGTGCTAGGAAATGTGTTTGAGAACTGTAAGCTGTCTGAAAAAAAAAAATGCACCTAATTTGTTCTTTTTTGTACCTTCTTGTGGGGAAGAAACATTGGGCAACACTGAATGCTGTAAAGTGAGAAGGTATGAGGAGGAGGAAGCAGATTGTTGATGGCAGTGTCAGCTGAAGTGGACCCTTGCACCCTAAACCCACACTTCATCCTGATCCTTTGTGTCCTATGAAACCAGCAGGTAGCATCCTCTGTTTAAGCCACGTATATATCATTTCCTTCAGGCAGCAGCTGTAACAGGCGGGAGAAGCCGGGGCTGGAGATGCAGCGCTGGCACACAGCAGTGGCCCCAGCCTGCAGTGCCACAGGGAGCTGGGCTGTGCCAGCACAGGGAGGAGGCACTGACCATCAGCCAAGGGCCAGGACACCTCTGTCCTGGGAGCCTTGTGAGCTGGGACAAGGCCAAGGCAGACTCCTGCTCAGGTCCAGTGGGTGTTCCTCCTGCTGAGCACACACAGTCTGGAGAAGTACAGCTTCTTCCACCAGCCCAAAGCACCTGCCCTCTCTACTGCATTTGTAGGACAGAGACTTGCCTGGGCTAAAAGCAGAAGTGGGGATGGGCAATACAGCACCAAGTGCTGAGTATCTTATGAGGCAGAGTTTCCTGCTAGGTTTCAACGCCCAGTGTAAGAAAGGGCATGATTATTTTCTCAAGAAAGCAGAAACTACGGCACAGAGAGAGGAACAGGTGCCTGCCTGGTTAAAAGTAGTACCAGGGCTACTATCCCGTGTCCTGTTTCCTCTTTCCTCTAACTAAATCCCCCTGCCTGTCTAAAGAGGGAAGGCACAAGCTGCCACCTTTTTCTCTGTGTGCCAAATGCTGTCAGTTAGCTCTGACAGAGGCCTTTCTCCTCTTTGGAAAATCCATTTCACATTTGGGAGATGTCCCTGAGAGAAGAGATAACTCCAGGCAAGGCAGGGTACTACTCCGACAGCAACCACCCTGCTTTCTGGATGCCAATGCCTTGTGAAGCTGAACTGCTTGGAGCTATTTTCACTTTACTGTTAGATGACACCAACACTGGGTCATGGCCACAACTTCCTCCACATGGATGAACTTACCAAGTGTGCTTCTGGGACACAAAGTACAAGACAGCAGCAAACACTCAGGAAATGACAGCTATGCCAGTCTCCAAAGTGTAAGAGTATATGAGGAAATAGCCTGGTGGAGGATGCACTCGTACTCAAATTTAGGCCCCTGCACACTATCAGCTCTCCAAGGCTTCCCCTCTTCCTCCAGAGTATTCCACATCCCTTTCCTCTTCCCCAGCACGAAAGGTTAAAAAAAATTAATGGCCTCTTCTTTCCCTGCATACCTGAAATGCTGATGGTTGCTGCTGCTTTTGCGGCTCCAAAAGTTTTGCTGTGCTTGTTTGTGGCGAGGCAAGTGAACAGGCCAGGTCGGGTGACATACACTTGCAGTCTGGAATCAACCACTCTGTCCTTGACACTTTCTGCTATAGACCCTGCAGAAACCTAAAAGCATGAAAGCCCAGTGCAGTAATATTTCCAACAAAGAGGCAAACAAGCAAACCAGTGAAAAATCTAAGAGACACAGCCCCAAGCACTTAAATTAGCAGAGGAAGATGTGGCAAGGAGACAAAAGTGGCAGAAAGCTAAAGCTTCTGGCGTTACTTTGGTGCTTTCCTAGCAGCTGACTTCACACACAAAAATAAATGTTAAAAGATCTCTCCTATTTCACACTTCAGCAATACTTTCGCAATTAGGTTTCAGTTCAAGAGGGTCATAGTCACAATTTGGCTTATGTAATTGAGCTGGCTAATTACTACAGGGCTTCTTGTAAATTGTTTGCCTCTTCATGCCTTAGCAAGGAAGGGCACAAGATGACTTTGTGAACATCCGCTATACAGAGGAAGAAAATAAAATAGTTTTGAAGTCATTGATTCTGGATTAATATAACCACTGCCATACTCTCAAAGCAGTCATGAGCAAAGAAAGTGCTCTGGCTCCAATACTTCAGCAGATATCTGGTAGATTTTCTTATCTTGCAACCGTAAGTAGGGAAGGAGCTGCAAATATGATGATTAGGCCTAATTTTGGCCAGCTTCTTGCCCAGCTCAGAAATTCCCAGTTGAATGAACTTGAAGCCTAATGATCTTGGCCAGTTGGGCTTGATTTATAATCAAGTCTTCCCTGCTGATACGGCATTTGTTAAAGTAGGAGAGCATGGTACATTCAGACTCTATCTTGCAAAGGCAGTAGGAAGCAGAGCATTGCCTGCTCTAATCTTCATACTGATAGGAAGCATCAAATGTAATTCAAGTGAGATATATTGCCTGTGGATCCCATAGGTGTGACCTGACCTAAGGACGTGGCAGATTGGCTCCCTGGACCTGTCCCAACAAATCACTCTACCTACGCATCTGAGACAGAGATATCAATCTGACCTCCTTGGAGGTTGGTAAAAATGTGCTTTTAATAAGATCTTTAAGTGAAATGAAATACCTGTAGGTACTGACAACAATAATTGAAAAAGCAAGAAGGAATGCATTGGCGTTGTATCACATCTTGTAAGCAGATTGGATTCTATATGAGAAGAAAATGCTGAAAAGAATATATTTGCTTTGCCTCATTCAAGCTCAGCTTGGAGTTGTGGTGAGGGAATGTTCATGGGAAGAAATCATAAATAATCAGACCAGCACAGTTTGTAAGTACTGCACCAGGTATGTCAGTCACTGTGCAAAGGCAGGGACAGGGAATATTTTTGGCCTTATAATATGAAGTCAGTTCAAGGTGGTGGCGGGGGCGGAGCTCAGAGGATATTTTTTCACAGATTTCTCTTTTGTTACTATGCTGCTCAAATTTAGTTTTAGAGGTTGTTTTCTCTCTAGAAACAACTCAGCACTAAAATGGTGCAGGGACCTTCTCAGTGGGAAGGAGGAATTTGCTATGGACTGCCCCTGCCTTCCAGCATCTTGGTGGGATAGGTGGCTGCTTGCCCTGAGCAGCTTGTGCTGATCCAGTCTTCTCTCCCTGCTTGCTCCTCAGGCCTCAAGTGTACCACTTCTGGCAGCACTGGACTGTGCCTGCCATGCACAGAAAACTGGGATTGTTCCTTCCAGCTTGGGACACAGGAGGAAGAAGCTGCTCAGGTAACTGCAAACGGTACAAGTGGTATGCACCTTGTGCAGTGAAAAATCACAGGTAGTGGTGCCTAGGACTTCCACACTTGCCAGCTGTTGTTTTCTGTACTGGAAACCTCAAGATGTTCACTTGCGTGAATTGATTCCCTTTTCTTTTCAAGCACATTTCCTGAGATTTTGTTTCCAGAAGTTCTCTTTTTAGCCTTTAAAACATCACTTCAGCTACCAGGAAATTTGAGACCTCTTCACATCTTCACATCTAGCTCATTTATTCCTGAGTGTGTGCAAAACTACATTATAAGGTCCACAATGCCCTGTGGTGCATAGCAGGAGGAAAATGAATTGTGTTTCTATTTAGGTAGGCCAGGCAGCTGCTGCATAGAGGAGTTTCCATCCTCCTCTTCCAGGGAACTCAGTAAGCTCAGCAGACTCCCATTCTTTGAGCCTCAGGACAATTACAGGTCTGTGTTCAGAGGCCATAATGCCACAGGCATGCTGCATCTTTAAATGACTCACCACTGCTGTGAGCCAGCCCTCAAATTCACCATCTCCAGTCCACTGGCTTCCCGCTGACTTTCCCAGAGTCGGGCTCTCATTAAGGTTTTCTTGCCATATTTAAAGTGAGGCAATCTGGAGCACTACCTTCCTGGGACTGGGAGGAATTCCACGTAGCAGATATGACCAGTCGGGCCGTGGCCCCAAGCAGGGGCTGAGCATCATCTCAGGGACCTCAGCTCTCTGTGGGACCCATGCATGGGGATCTCAGCAGATCTGTGCTCTGCAAATACACTGTTCTTGCCAGGCACCTCAGACTCCTGCAAAAGGTTTAATTCCCGGGGAGAAGCAGTCTTAAATAAACACCTGCAGTTGCCTTAAACTAAATATTGTCAGAAACCACTGAGCACCCACAGGTCTCAAGGGAGGCTGATCTGATCCCTTGGCTGCTCTGCCAAGCAACCTTGAGGGAATGTAGAAAATTAGCCTTATTAAGACTAGAGGACACATTAAGGTATAGAGGAGGCAAGGAAGGCAAGACAGCCTGTAGAGTAGCCATGGGGTCTTAATAACATCATTTAATGTACAGAAAGAGGAGACACAAACCAGGATGGTGACAGCCCCCTGAAGTAAGAATCAAGGGGATTTACTGTTTCTGTTGGACAAGCAAGTCCACAGCAATGATCAGGATCAGCCTGTGCTCAGAAGGACTTGGGGTTGAAAGGGGGTCAGTGAGAAAGAGCTGAGGCAAATTGCCAGCCTGCACTCAGCAGACACCCCACCTGCCTCCACAGCATCAGGCCCTGGGGCTCACATCCTTAAAAAAGCTGTCAAAAGACCAGAGAGAGTATAAAACATGTTCACCGTAAGCACAAGAAGACTAGAGGAAACCCATGTCTTGGGCTGCAGAGCTGCTGTGACTGTGGTGCCCTGCTCACTCCCACACAGGCAATACTAGGCATCAAGTAGGTCTTTGGTTCACTGAAGTGAAGGCACTGCAATAGCCTACACACAGCCATGAAAGCCAGGCAAATTGGAAGCAATCACCCATCTTAAGTGGTCAGGATCACTAGACCTCAGAATCTTCCCTGTGAGATGCAGTGGATTTGCACCCCTTTGTGCCTGCCACTGAAGAGGGTGTGCCTTTCTTAAGAACGTGCTTCCGGCTAGGGATAAATTGATGACATATTTCACATCACCTAGGTCAGTCTGGAAAATTTCAGATCTATCCTCTTCTTCAAATATGCTGTGCATAGTGCTGTTCCACGGGTATTTTACCTCAAGACAGTTTGCTCTCTCTAACTCCCTAAGTTTGTGTTACTTTGTCAAATATGCAATTTTGCCTTGTTACTGTTATCACATTATTTTAAAAGGAAAGGAAAGATAGCTGGAGAAATACAGAATGAAGTCCTAGAAATTCTGGCTTGGAGGAAGGTTGAAAGGGCCTAAAGCACTCTTCATCTTAGGCTTTCAGATTAACAAGTGAAGTCATACAACACCCAGGAGAAGGGGGACAAAATTTTTCAGAGGAGAAACCTGCAGCAGAGATATGAGGTGGACTTAACCAGATTGCACAACAAGGTACTAAGTTAGGAAGGGATAGAAGCTACTGGTGCTGGCTACCAGGCCTGCTGTGCTTCCAGCTGATAGCAGTCCTCCAGGGCCAAAAGCGCGAAAAAGAGGCACTTACAGCTTTCCCATTTTCCAGCCAGGTGACAGTAGGGACTGGAAGGCCTGTTGCTGTGCACCGCAGCGTCACCACAGAGCCAAAGGTGATGTTTTGGGATTCAGGAGCCTTCAGGATTCTGGCAAACACTGTAAGAGAAGACAAAGGTGCTATTTGAATGATCATGTAAAGCTGAGGCTGGTGCTGACATGGGGGTGCTCGCTTCCCAGTGGGTCTTGATGCAAGTCACAGCTCCATGAATAAAAGCAGAGCACAGAACAGGCTTCTCAGTGAGTGACAGTCTTGGGAGAGAGATGAGGAGGAGAAAAAAAGTATTCAGTGTGGTTACATTCTGCACCTTACAGACCAAAAGTTTACCTCTGGAAATTTCTGTGTCAAGTCCAAAGCCTCAGAGGAGGCAATGTGCAAGAAAACCAAGAGCAAACTCTTCAGTAGCAAGCACATGGAACAGCTTACAGCCAATAAACAGCAAGCTACCATGCTGCCCTGCTCAGGATAACCTCCTGCAAAACTTGTTCCAAACCATCAAGGAGGACCACTAGTGTGGACATGTGCCATGAAGGTTAAGAGTCAGATAAACATCTCAGTCTGATTGCAGTGATTAGGACTTGCCACAGAGTGCTGCAAACTGGCATTTCCCACACAACAACAAGCTGCCCTAAGGGGAGAGTGTCTAGCATCAAACATCAAGATATGAGAGAATGGCTAGCAAAAACTTTAGGAAGATGAGATTGCAGTGGGGAAAGTAGATTTTTAAAGTGGCTTCTCATTTCTACTGCTCTTGCTCCTTTTGTGGCAATATGCTTACAAGGCACTTTGCAGATAAGCAAAATAAATATTCTTACCCCCTCACCTTTTTTCTTGTTGTTGGTTTTGGGTTTGTTTGGGTGGTTTTTGTTGCTTTGCAGGGGGGCAGGTGTTTTTTGTGAAGGGCTATGGTTGTTGGCCGGAAATAACAACTAAAGTATTTTTGCTCAAAACTTATTTTGATCCAGAAACACAACCCTGGCAGTCTTCACAAGCTGCTGTACTTGGACCATATAGAGAAAAGCAGAGAAGAGAAATTTCCTACCTGGAACATTTGAGTCTTGACCTAAAATTTTTGATGGAAACACAGAATGTCTGCATAGAAGCAGGCTGAATAGCACTGCCGTTTCTTACTTCAGTTTCTCATCCTTAGTGAGTAACACCTTCTGGACCGCACAGCAGTGTCTAAAAGTCTCCATTAGAAACTTTAATAAGCAGGGAAGTTTCTCTTGGACTTGTCAGAAAAGTTTGAGATCTTGTTTGACACTTTTTCTATCTGTATGTTTCTCCTTATCAACGTACCTCACCATGTCACAGTCTCCTGTTTGCCCTGTTCAGGGTTAGAATACCTGTCCCCATTATTTGGGATGGGAAGGTTTTGTCTGCAAAATTTCAGCTGAACTGAAAAAAAAATATAAGCTTTCCACAGTCCTTCCACCCAGTTCTGACCTGGTATGCAGCTGAGATTTTTTTTTAACAAGGAGCCTAAAAACAGATTTTGCTCATGGATAAGTAGCAGTAGGAGTTAATTTCAGCCTGGAAACCTTTTTGTCTTAAGAGTACAGTTATTCAATAAGGTCTTGGGCAGGGGGTTTTAGGAAGATTAAATTTAATGTCAGTGAAGTGAAAATGGTGAGAGGATAAATATTATATTGAGCTTCTTAATTTTTCTGTGTGCTCCAAGCACTCTCACTGTCTTTGCTCAGTGCCACTTGCCTGAAGTCAAAGCAAAGCAGCATCAGGCTTCTGCACCCCCTACCCCTCAGCTAGGCAGCACGTATTAAGCTCCATCAAACAAAGCTGCAGTTACTGGCCAGGGGCTTTTTCATGAATAATAAGTAAAATGAAACCTTTATCTGAAGTTTCGCTTCAGGCCATTAACACCAGATGGTTATGAATTTGGACCCCAGTTTTGCAGGCTAAGCTCATAATTATTTTTATACTTCATTTGGAGAATACTAAACTTTGAGGCCTGTCCTCTGGCAGCAGTTACATTCACATGGCTCCTGCTGAAGCCAGTACGTTAGTTTCCAGAGTCAGAATATGGCCCCTAGTGCTTTTCTTGTGCTGCCCAGTGTGCTGCTGGGACCCTGCCCAGCTGCTGCTGCTCTCTGACTCTCGGATCCTGCCCAGTTAATACCAAAGTGACAAATTTCCAGCATCCAGTTAGCTGATGCTGGATGGTGGCACATATGTCCTCCTCTGTACTAGCTGCTCTTCCAAAATCTGCTAGGATCTTTCAGCCAGGAGGGTAAAAAAGGCAGTCTTTGAAAACGGCAATAGCACAGGCAGGGTGCAAAGCCACAGTAAGTGCTGTGGCTGGCCCAGCTCATGCATGATGTGATGCCTATGGAGAGGTCAGAAAGATGCATTCCACTTCCCAGGGTACTCCCACCGGCACTGATCCCTGCACTTGCTTTAGTAGCCCAGCACGCTGCTGGGTGAGCAGTTGTCTGCCAGCATAGGGAAGGCAAAGCATCAGGCCATTCTTAAAATCTTAAAACAGCAAATACAGGGATAAAAAATCCAGCAACAGCTGCTAAACATTCACATGTTTCTGGTGGCAAGCACTGCAGGGAGGGATGGCTAAATAAAATTTGGTCTATAAGGAGCTAAGCTGATTTCCAAAGTGTGGAAAAATTGAAATTCCTTATATTCCCCAGTGCTACCACGTGCACTTTTCAGGACCTTCAAAACTGAAGTTACAGGTTTAATTCTTTAACATTTCAAGTGCTTGCATTTGCATGCTTTTGAAAAATATTTTACTTCAAGTTTAGCTATGTACCTTAAGTACTTAACTGTAGATGGTATTACCAGAATAAACTGGGAAAGGAAGGAATTACATTTTTTTTTATTTTTAAATGAGAAATTTCCTGGGACAAGGGCCAGACATCCTGGGTCCCAACAGGTTTTGGAGCATGGCTGATTGGCTGATCCAAGGACACATTCTCCAAAGGGTCTTAATCACTCTGGGAAACAGTATGGAAAAAAATAGCAGCAGCTATTTCTCAGCCACATAATCTATGGGTAGATGGTCAACACACTGCCATTGCTGTCAGACTTGGGTGCTGTGGGAAAGTCAGGGTGGGTTGCGTAAGTGCAGCCAGTGTCACCTTGCACCTGTGCAAATCAGGACAAGGATTTTGGCAACTGCATGAGCAACGCAGTCTGTCCTGAAGCTAAATGGCAGAACACAGCCCCCAAAACAATGATTTTTCTGCCCCCCCTTCTTCCCCCCTCCTGCCCCACAAATTACACAAGGAAAGATAAGAGGCAAAGGCAGGTAAGAAATGGTAAATCTGATGGAGCAGCTGGCAGGAAGAGGTGGGTGAAAGGCAGGAAGAGGAAGGATCAGGAAATAGCAATAAGTGTTTGTAAAATTCACATATTTGATGGGCTCAGGACAAGTCTTGTTCTCAGTTTTCCTCAGAGAGAAAATTTCCAACAATCAGGTGATTTCTAATACTTCCATTACATGTCTGCCTGTTCCAGATCCTTCTGAATGTGGATTTTGCCAGGACCTTTGCCTGTTTAGCTACATTGCCATTACAAGGTTAGCAACATTCTCATCACTACCCCTGGGCTCTCTGCACTGCATTTACCCAAAGGCATGCCAAAAAAGCAGTTAGGGAAAGTGGGCAAAGAAGGCTTAATTTATTTATTTATTTTAGTGGAAAATGAAACAGAGGAGCTGTAAATGAAATCCAGACAGCTAAAAGCCAAGCCAGCATGTCAAATTTCACTCCCAAGCCCCTTAATAAATGTATTTTTTTTTCAGCTTTGGTAAATGATGTGCTGTGCACTGCAGGGCTTGCTAGGAGGTATCTGTAGCATGGCCAGCTGCTCTCATTTTTGAGAATTACGTAACATCATCCAGTCCAAACAGTAGGGCTTTAATTCAGTCACAAAATTTTTATACTATAAAAAGATTAAAATAGTGTGCCTTCCCCCCTGCCTCCACTTTGAATGGCTAACTCTTTCCAGGTGAATTTTTTCCCCATTGCCTTTGATTGAGCTATGCTTCATTTCCCAGTTTTGGGGTCTGGTCCCACAGTTCTGGCAGATGCCTGCCCTCAGTCTGGGTAAAGCCTATTTTTTTGTTAAAGCAGGCCAGATTGGGCCAGTCGCAACCAGACAGCTGTGTAGGTGGTCTGGGGCCATGCTGCTGCTTCTGGGAAGGGACAAACTGATGCCCAGAGCACCAGGACTGGTCAAGCACTTGTTTTGGGGTGTGGGGTAGGTTGCTTTTCCTCCAGAGGCCACAGTTGCTTTGGTGAACCCTGTATTTAAGAGAACATGAGCAACACTCTCCCACATACATGAACTAACCCAGCCTGTCAACATCCACAGGTGTTCACACCCAAGAGTTGTTGCTAGTACTGCCGTACTGTAAAGCATCCCCAGTAGTCCAAACCAAGGTAAGGCCACCAGGAGCTAAATTTGTGTTGGCAACCACCTGGCAACATTCCCTTCCTGCTGCAGCCAGAGCCTGCCCTAACATATGAGCCAGACCCAGTCTCTCAACCTGCTTCACTTTCCCCAGCTGCTTTGTTTTTACCGTGAAACATGGCCTTTTGGGTAATTGAAACTGGGTCTTATGCATCTATTTTTTCCAGCTAAGCTGCAGAACGCAGTGTGTAAAGGCAAATCCTGTGTGCACAACATATTTTCCTTTGCATCCAGTGCTGTGTTGAGATCTAGTGCATCTACACTGCCGCGGGAACTGGTAAACTATATATTGTCTTGGAAGCTCTCCTGATGTAAACGTCCTGGCAATGACTTTGCACTGGGCAAAATTCATGTGTAAATACTTAGCTAAATTGCAAGCATTTTTTTTGTTTGTGTTTGCCAGTGTTTCTATGGCTCTTTCATACCTGAAGCATGAAAGATCAAAATTACTTCTCTGCAGAGGTGTTCCCTGGTCTTGGACTTTGCTTACAAAGCCATAAAAAACCATTTATGCTTGCCAGCTGTATGTTCTGAAGAATCAGGAACTTGTGCCACTGTGATTTTTTCCAGTGAGAAGTCTGTTTGCCTAACTCCGCATTCAGGTTCATTCAGCTCATATCCATTCACTCTTCCTGACAAGCCTAAACTGGGCAGTCAAGGAGAGGTAAAAAGCAGAGGGACTACCATTTCCTTCCCACTGGTGAGAGATGAGGGAGGGTCTGACAAATACATTTTTAAACACATACAAACCTGCAGCATTTGTGTTTTCTAGCATTAGGTAACTCACGTAAAGTCATAAAAATTCTTGAAATACCAGGGCCAAGAACGGGCCACACACCATGCTCGTGGCTCAGCGGTCAAAGAGACAGCCACGCCGAGCTGTGTGCAGCAGCTAATTGCATTCCAAGATCCAGGGCTGACCAGGCAAGACACAGTCTCTGCGGATGACACGACAGAACCAAATCCCACCTTGGAGAACAAACAAATTCTCTAGCAAGCACAGTCAACCACTCCTCTCACAGCAGCAGCAGATTCTGCACATGGCTTAGCACTTCCAAAACGGGGATGGGTTATTAATTTAATCCCAAGATAACTGCAAGGAGAATTTCACTTTGATCTCCAAGTATTTCTTACCAAAGTTGCAGTATTTATCTTTTTCGTAAGCCTACCAAGTAAATACAAAGAGGAGCAAAACAGCTTAGGCAAAGCTGATATGAGATACTTCCATTTATCTCTATCAAATTGCTTACCTATTTTATTTAATTCGTGTACAAACATGCTTATTGCTAGAGAACCATGTGTATACAAGTTAGCAGAAGAAAAAAAACGTACAAATGCAGTAAGAAATGCACACAATCACTGTGTTGTTTCTCAAGAAACAGCACTATTACATATGGGGCCTAAAAGAGCAAGCTGAGGAAGAGCTGTAAGCAATCTGTAAGCAAGCAGTATTTCATCATCCATTGCCCCTCATCCTGTTATTGTGATAACCTGGGAGGATAAGCCTCCAATGCATCTGAAATATCTGCATTTTGTACAAAATCTCAAGATCTCCTAGCTCTTCCGGTTCCTGATATATTATCTGGGAGACTTGTGTCCTGTTGTAGTTCTCAAAACATCATGCAGCACAGGCCAGACTCCACAGCAATACATAGACACTCAACCTGGACCCCGAGGCTGTGGGATGGGCACCAGAGACAACTGAAGGTCTGAGTAGAAGGAAGATGGTGTAAGGCACAACATCGCCATCCTGGATCATATGCCTTCATATTCAAAGCTCTAGTCTCTGATATCAAAGCAAACTTTTCTTAGCAAGGCAACAAACTTCCAAGGTATCTTTATTTTAGGGCAGACTCGTAGATTTATGGGTGGTAGGACAATTTGCATTAGCAGAAGGACTCGTATGATGGCAAACACATCCGCCACTAACTTCTCAACTGTGAAAGACTTTACACTGCATGTAGATGTCTCTGGAATCCTAAAAGGAGACATCACAAACATGCAAAGATATAATAACCAGGAGTAAAATGTAAATAGATAGCTTATATCCTGTGTAACTATATAAAACCCGTTCTGTACAAGTGTTCACCTCTATATAGAGAGCAGACACCAGCTTCAAGGACAAGTGAGGATAGCGTGTTCAGATTACTTCCCAAGGAAATGAATGAGGAAATTCTTTTCATGTCAGTACTGGTCTTATATATGTGTTTAGTTTCTTTGAAGGAAAGACACTTTTAAGCCTCCCCGTGTTCTGTCTCATCTACAGTATAGAGAGATATCAGGTGCCATTTAACTCTGCCTCTACCCACTACTGCGTGTGAAATTGGAAAGGAAGTTCCCAGCCTCCCAAAGTCAAGGAACAATTCCTTTGCTTGTTCCATTCATGATCACAACCCATCGTGACCACAGCCAAGGCTACCAGTCTATGTGCACGTACTGAAATCTTCACGGCTACGCACAGGTCTCCCTCTCCCACTCTAAGGAATCAAGCAAGCAATTATGGGGAATCACTGGGATGATCAAAAATGAGATAATCCATGCATTATCCTGGCATCTGGTCTCCACCAGTGGGTAACAGCAATGCCATAAATTTAATTACATGTCATGTCAAAGTACTTCCTTTAATCTACCTTAAAGTGCTGCTAGCGGTAGCTGCTATGATGTTCCTTGGTTTGGGGGATAGCAAGGAGCCTGTTCCTGCTCACCTTATCTATCATGCATGCTTGATTTTTAGTGTTGAAAGCTCATCGAGTTCCTCCTACATCAGAGACCCATCTTTGTTCCAAATTCTCAACTCCCTGCTTGTTATGCCCTTTTTGTGAGGGGCTATGTGGGGCTCCAGCCCCTTCAGGATACTTGTCTCAATTTGCTCTGCCCCCTTTATCTGAAAGCTATAGAAATTCTTTATCATCTACTCCCTTCATTGTTCTGCGGGAAGGTCATGCTTTCTAGCTAGCCAACAGTTCATAAGAGAGAAGGACTTAAACTGCCATATCTTTTTTTTCTTAAAACCACAATTCATGCAATGATGTGAGAAGGTCATAAATTTTTCAAGTGCCTTCCCAAACTCCTCGTTAGGGGAAAGAGTTTTTTGTGAAAGGAAATAGCAGGCTCAAATGTTTCTTAAAGAAGAATTGTGTGTATGTGCCTTCTCTGAAGCCTCATGCTCCCAGGAGGCCTGCGCTGCAGCTCCACAATGCCAAAGACCACCCTGTGACAATGACTCAAAGGCAGCATGAACCTCCTGCCAGTGTCACAGCAGAGCAATCCTCGGGAGTAAATTGAATAGCTCACGCTTAGTTGCCATTTGCTGAAGGTCTGGGGCTGTGTTCGTCGTCCTGCAGCTTGCCCTGTTACCCTGTAATTAGGGCTATGACTGTATCTGCGGCATCTGAGATCCTTGGGATGACTCTGGTGAATGCCATAGGTAGGAGGAGATTTAATGAGATATTCTGGGTTTTCAGTTACGCCCACACCACCCTGCTGAGGCCAGTCAAATACTTGGTGTAATTACAGGCAAGATTGGTCTTCCCCTGTAGTGCTCCCTCCCCCCAAACCCTTTGCAGTTTTTAAAAGCAAACTGCAGTATTCACCGTTTACTGTCATAAGACACTGCCTGCAGGTACGTACACTAGCATCAGTGCAGACAGGAAGGCTGTCCTTTCCCAGAGTTTCTGCCTCTGCTCAAGGCAGAGCCAAAGACTCCTCTTCAGTGTTGGTATTAGAATTTCCATGAGGAAATTTCACCCAATACTTAAATGACAAACTGCAAACTTCCTTGCCAGTCTGCTATTTGACAATTCACCTCACCCGAAACACTCTACCTCGAAAGATGACACAGATAAAAATTCAGATTTCATGCTGTAATCTGATCTATAGGAAATGCAGTGAGGTAACAGTCCTGACAGGCTGCTTCAGTGGTTTCTTGGTATCTCCCTTTCCCACATCATCTATGCCAAGTGCAGGCAAGTTGACACAAAAGTGTGAAAAACTTTCTGGGTGACATATCAGGACTCAGCTTTCATTTGAAATACAGACCATCTCTGGAATGCGGTCTATCCAAATTGATAGAATTAACTGCACTAAATGTCTGCTTTTATTCCTGTTACTTGAATTTTGATGTGACTTTCCAGTCTGTTGGTTTATCTATGAAGCAAATTTGTCCCAAGACTACATAAGACATCCAAGAAACAGCTGAAGGAAGCTAGTGCTTTACACTTTACGAGGATAGTCTCTTAACTAAATAGCAATGGTATTGCTTTCTATTGTCAACCACTCTGCCGTCCCCTCAATGACACAAGAATTAGACAAAATGATTAAAACAAAAAAACCCCCAAATCTGGCAGATCCTTTCTTTTAAAGGGATGATTCTCCAAGGAAAACCTTCCTATTTTTAAGGCTAAGGCAGTTCTCAGAAGTGGCTTACAGGGGAACATTTTTGTGGCCTGTGGCAGGGTATTATTTTAGTAGCTAGTAATAAGCAATAAAATGTGGCCAGGAAAAGACTTCTATCTACCAGGGCTGAAACTCAAAACCAAACAACATCTAAGTCAGGGGAGTGTGAGGAGCATTGTTTCTACCCTTGTTTTGATTTGATTGTTTTATGTGCTGCCACACAGTAGCACAGGATGAAGTAGAGCAGCAGCACTTCAGCAGAGGGATGAATGAAATGACCCAGTTAAATAAAGGGTCAGGATTCCTCAAGTGAAGCCTCTTCAGACAGTTGGAAACTGCAGAGATTTGAACCAAAAATGCTAATAAATCCATTAAGTATACTGGTAGATTTTGTTAAACTCACTGGGTTTTCTAACATTTGCTCTGGCTAATTTGTTTTTTTCCTTGCAGTTTTATGATTGCTATTTCTAGACGTGTGTCTGTAGAATGATGACTTCAAAACAAAACATTACGTTATAACATCCAGTATACTCCTGAATTCCACAAGTCTCTGGTGCCATAGGCTGGAGATCAAGCTCAGTTTCACATAAATCACAAGATAGAGTTGCATCCAAGTACACAACCAACAGGACCATCCACATACTCTCTCCTCTCACATAGCAGTCCCTGTATTTATTGCCTTTTTCTTTACTTTTCAACATTAAAAATGCATCTCTGGGCAAACTGGAATTTCAGAGGTTTCACTGGCTGGATACAACACCTTGAAAGACACAACAGAAAATTTGTTCTTCATCCTCAGGGGAAGAAAAACCTTTTGCACACCAAGTTCCAGTAGACTATTCACACTGTCTTCCTGCATCAGAAGACTGCCATTCACATGCTGCTATGAGATTGGAAGGACACTTCTCATAAGATTATTTCACCTTCTGTTGAGTTAGTGCCTAACCCACCACAACCTTTTGTACATTTCAATGACAATAACTCCATTAATTTCCAGAAAATGCTCTTTCAATAGTTGAAGCTAAAAATAAGGCTAAGGCTGAAACGTGGTTTATGGTTTTATGTTTTATTTATAAGCAGATGTTAATTCTAAACTGTCAGAAAATCATGGTCAACTTTTCAATTTCTTTTATGATTATTTTGTTTTGAAGAATGAAGAAGGACATATAGGACAGGTGCCCATTCTACCAATTCACAAAGTGGCACTTTCCTTCCCCCAGGGACAGAAGAAACATTCTCCAAAACAAAGCAAAAAACTGAGCCCAGGTCAGGAAATGACACCCGTAAATCAACTCAAAAATTACTGGTTTGTGGCTGTTCTGCAGTAGACACTTCTTATTTGATGCAGGAATTATGTATACTTTGAACACTGGCTATAAGGATAATATCTGAAAAGGGTAGCAAGAGATTAAAGTAAAACCATCCAATGGAATTTATTTCCCATATTAAGAAAAAAATTAACAAGGCAGCTTCACTCTGTGTCTGAGTGATAAGCATGCTCATAACAGGAATATTCCTGTGCCTTTCATCACACAAGAGCTCGTGGCTTTAAATGTATTCTTTTAAAATCACACAATTCATACATAATGGATGTGGAAAATACCATTCTAAACACACATCAAACCTTGGGGGCTGCAGAGACTGTACAGTTTTAGGCAGCAGGCCCAGAAGCTGAACCTGAAAATTTCTTGCATAGCTTTTGTGGAACCAGTCCTATTAATGGACTCTATCAACGTCACAGCAAATACCAATGAAAACCAAAATTCCTCCTGTTCTCTGACCTGTGTAGGTAAATAGCAGTCCAACACATAAAGGAAAAAAACAGACTTTTTGTCTTACAGACCCTACAAATTTAAAATGCTCAGAGTAGGCCCAAAGAATACCATCTTGGCACAGCTTAAATCTTTATACCCTGCCCTGAATTTTCACTAACATGAATGGGAATTTCTGCATTTGACAACAAATCTCAACGCTATTGATAGCAATAGCTGCTCCCCGGTTTATTTCCAAAGGAGTGATATCTTATTGCAGGTAAAACTGGAGGATCTTAGCTGTCTCAGTCAACATCTTGTTAGTAAACTTCAACCTTCAGACATCTGTATGAACTACAGATCAGGTAAGCAAGCAAATGCTTCTATTTGACCATAGTCCTTAATCTGGGATTCATCCAGGAACCTTTCAGCCAGATATTCACTCTGAGTATCAATGCAGCAAACAGCAGGAAATCTGCGGAAATCCTCTGGCAGTGTACTGCTTCATTGTGTATGTAAATACTCTTGTAGGTTTAGCAGAAGTGTACATTACCATAATTGATAATGCAGTGATTAAAAAGCTAGTTAGCAAAACGCTTAAGATTATAGAAAAACAATACAAAACTGCATGTCAGAAATGTTGCCTCCAAAAACACATTTCTTGGCTAACAGTCAAGATTATAATATTGTTCCTTTCTCTCAGTGCACATGTTACCTTCTGTACACATTTGTGGACATACAGTAGCAAGAGGAAGTCATCTTCACATGCAAATTTTAGCAGACCAAACAAACTCAGCACTTCTTGTTTTGCTTTGCAGAGCAGTATGGAAAAGGTTTGTTTCTGCCTGTTGCACATCTGCTTCATACCAGTACTTTCACTAGTCCTTTTTTCATAAGTTGAGTGAGCTGTAACTAGAAAAACCAAGTGAGGGAAATACAACCATGCAGCTTCTGCACAGCCACGAACCAGCTCACTAGTGGAGAACCAATTTATAATGACCCTAGCACATGTCAGAAAGAACCAACCCTACTTGTCTGAGATACTCCCCAGGGCTAAACCAAAGATGTGTCATTTTACTGCTACAGGACACACCAGGATCATAAAAATTGTGTGTAAGCCTTCTTCAGGAGTGCTGCCTAACTTGCATGATCTCTTACTTGGCTCACTTGGCCAACACTTGCCTCTTGTATCCCTTCTCCCTCCCTCGTCTCCAGAGCCTGTTCCTTGATGTCAAATCAAGGGGATGCTCCATGGCCTGTTTATTTTCCTAATATCCTCCAGGCACCACAAGCAGACTTTCAGTAAGGGTAGTGCTGTCCATAGACTCAGCACAGTTCCCAGTAAAGAACCCAGCTCTTCCCATACACCCAACAGTTAGGTCCATTGTAATCATGTATGTACCACTTGTGGATTATGCCTGTTAAGAAAAGAATCTATTTCACCATCACTTGTCCAAATTCATGTGGGTTTGCCCCAGACTTGGAGAAAAGATGCAAAAAGGCAGGCTTTTTAATCCTTTTAATTAAAATCCTGACCCAGGATTAACTTATTAGAATTCATGACCTAAGCCCTGGTGTCTGAAACGTCCCCTGGGAAAGCAAACAGACTACCCTAACTTGGGACAGGTCTGTGCTGGGTGAAGCACCCAGGGAATCCTTATCTCTTTCACCACATTCACTGATGAAAATCAGGAACTGAAAAATCAATTCCACTAAGAGAGGTCTCCAATGCTTTCTTTTTCATGACAAGAACTGTACCTGAATTTTCGTCTAAAACCTGTTACTCATATTATTTCAACTTTGCTTTAAAAATAATAAAACTTTAAAAATACTAAAGCTGTGCTTTAAAAGTAATAAATAGAGGCCAGTATTATGAATGTTGAGGAAAGCTGACAAGGAATAGGGCAAAAAATATTTGGAAAATCAAAATAGCGGCATTTTTTGAAAATTTTTGAAACAGTTCTACCTCGAACTGCTGAAACCAGACAAGTAGTACTATAAGGTACCCCAGTAGTGTAAACATTTGAGCCAAGATTGTTGCCAGTTTGAGCAAGTGGGTCCTGCACAGTTCACTGTATGTTCTTGTGACTTGCTGTAATTTCTGGGCCCAACTCGAGCAAGTCATTTAGGTGTGTGCCCGACCAAAACGACATTAAAGAACCTGATTGCCTGCAGAAGGCAGAGAGTCAGTCTTTCAAGAACACAGAGGTGTTCTTGCCTTTGAACACTAAAGCTAGTTGCAGGATGTGGAAGCCTAGAAGATAAGGGGCTAATGTGTTTGTCTCCAACACTGACAGCCATGTGGCTGGGGAGCCAACCAAGGGCTGTTGGTAGCAATAGCCAGTTACCAACAATGGCTGGAGAAAGGGGCATATGGAAGCAGGGCAGTACATTTCCAGGACAAGTGAGGTTGTCCTGGCTCCTGGAGCCAAGCACAAAGAGTACAGCAGCGGTGCAGGAATGAGGCCAATGAGCAGGCATGGAATATAAGGGGAGATCAAGAGCACCCAAGATCCCTGAAACCCCCCAACCCATTTCCAGAAAGGTCTACAAGACTGGGCTGCACATGAAAACTCATTTGCATAGAGAGTGGGAAATTTAGCTCCAGCCCATAGAAACTTCACTTTATATGAAAAGGACCACAGAGCCTGGCCATACATGCGTTCCAGGAGCCTGCACACCCCATCAGCTGGATTGATGCTGGAGCCAGGACTGGTGATACTTCCCTTTTCCTTTCTTCTTTTAATTCGCTCTCCTCCTGTTTAATCCATCTCGCTCTCTCTCAGTCCCTCTCCTTTCATCCTAGCCCTTTACCCAAAACCCACTGCCTCGTGCTTACCTAGGAGGTCAGGGATTAACATACACATTTCCATGCCAGATGTGTAATTTACTAATAAAACTTTGTAAGCTTTTGCAGTTCCTCTTACTTTTGTCATCCCTTTCAGCCATGAGGACCTATGATTCATGGGTGCTCCCTTCTGTGTAAGAGTGGGATGCCACACAGGACTAATGCTGGACCCATTAAAATTGAAGCACACAACAAATCAAGATCCATGTGATCTAGATGTATCGAGGCATAAATATTTGCACTGCTCTTTGAATGGACACATGCCCTGGAATGAAATATTCATAGTTAACCAGCCATGCCTAGTCATTTTATTTTAATATTAAACCACACTATGCAGGCTGGTGACTCCAGTGAATACTAGGATCAAGATTTAAGAAAAAAATATTGTAGTGTTATTACAGAGAAACAATAAACCAAAATTTTCATAAATTTTCTGAGCACAATGAATGCTCAAAGAATACTGGAGTGTGATTTTCCTGCTTTGAGTAATTTTAGTATGTTATTTACTTGGAGTTACTTTAAAATGCTGATACTAATGGGGTAGGAGAGGCAGGAGGAGAGGGGTAATAAAAATAATAATAAAAGAAGTATGTGAGGGTGATGTGTGTGCAGACATCTTTGCATGCATACACAGGTATGTGCACAGGTAGTTATGCCAAATATCCATGAGAATTAATCTAAAATACTGTGAAGGGAAGGTATTTGCATGCACAGCAAGCAGCAGTCATGATTAATACCTTTGGATTTCGGAAGCCAAAAATGCAAACCAAATATGTGTCAGTCTAATTTGGGTGGCTGCCCAAAATTAGTTATATTATATAGGTGTCCTAGCAGAGACCAAGGTGAGAGAAGAGCATTTATTAATTCACCCAACACATGAATGGAACATGAAAGGATAATTTGTGTGGGAGCACTGAGCTGCCACTTATTAATTAGGAACAAACCTTCTTCATTTTAAAAAGAGCACACATACACACCCCAAGTAGGGTATTTGTGGATTATTTTGCCAGTCCTTGAATTAACAGGCCACTGCATAATTCTGGAGATGGAGATAAAACAGGACATCAGCCTTAGCAGCCTGGGTTTTTGGTGCAATTCCAGCTTGCTTTTAGATTCCCTAACTAGCTCTGGCAGATCTGGAACAATAAAATTGAAGTGCCGGAGGCTTTTCGGCGTGGAGATGGTGTTTGTGTGCATGGCACCAAGTATTTGGCATTCAAAGTTTAACTCTTGTCAAGCCTTTTTCCACTGTCTCAATGACAGGGGCCAAACTAAAATCCAGCACCCAAACTAAAACACAGGATCCAAGATGTTCACATCAAGATCCAGTTTTCAATTTGCCTCATTGCTTTTAGCCTGGGAGAAGTACAGCTCTGAATCTAGATTAAGAATAGTTGCCTTCCTGTTTTAAAGCTATGTAAGGAATTTCTAGCATACACAAAGTCTGCACGTATAAACATTAAAAAGAGAGGGAAAAAAATCCTGAAAAGTTAATGCACATTTTAGGAAAACAGCAGACCTACAGTAAAGTGTACTTGGATTTAATATACTCAATACTGCTCCCAGAAGAAAGTCTATGTTCCTCTTAGAAATGGAATGGCACACTAAGTAATCTGTGGTAGTTCCAGGCCTAATGAAACCTACAACAGTATTTTGAAGCTTACTTGGCAAATGAAGAGCCTTCTCCACTTTCCAGAGTACAGTCATTCGGAATCAGAAATAAAAATTGGTTCATCTGCTAGATCAGTCATTCTCCCACTCACTCCACAAGCCCTTTCCCTACCCAAATTCTCTTGTAGGATTCAGGAAGTTAGAATGCCTTGTTGCCAACATTTAGGTTCCCCTGCAGTCCACTGTTCTCAGCACTCTGAAACTGGTGGTGATTCACACGACAATGCAACTACCTTCTGTACGTAAGAATTGGACACAGAGTACATAAAGATCAGAAACTGAAAAATCAATCTGNCTCCGACCCTCTCCGACCCTCTCCGACCCTCTCCTCTCCGACCCTCTCCTCTCCTCTCCTTTATCATCCTCTGGGATGGTCTTGTCGACCTTAACATGATACTTCAGTTTAATTCAAGTTTACTGGTTATGCACAAAGGGCTGGCACATGGAGCTTGAGCCTGGTTCAAAAGTTACTCACCTTCCACTACCACAGTTGCAGGTTTTGAATAGGCTGTGCCCAAACTGTTCTTAGCTACACAGCGATACTGTCCTGCATCTTCTCTCTGAACATTGTGTATCCTTAAATTCCCAGAATCGAGGATAGCAATGCGAGCAGTCTCCTGCCAGAGGAAGGAGCAATTGAGGTGAGAACTCAACATTCAGGCTGCACACAAACAGCATCAAAAATCTGTTTACAAAGATTGGGCTTACATGCATGAACACTATACATGTTGTCCTACAGCTGAAGGATTTGGGGCCAGCTCTTCCTGCTCAGCATTGTCATGACATACTTCCCCATCCCTATTTTTGCAGACCAGTGATTTATATCTTCAAAAAAGCTCTTACTTAAGAGAACACTCACAAGTGCTTTCATCAGTATTTGGCCATACTAAGCAGTAACAGGCATATGTCATATAAAATATAGATACACAGACAACATTTGGTTTGTATGTAGAATTATTGCAGATGAAGATATTTACGAAATGAGCCCTGATTTTCCAAATGTTTCCTTTCTAGCAACTAGAATTTACAAATACTGTAACTAATGCTAATATTTAACACAGTACCTTTACAAATAATTAGCATTACTAAAAACTATTTTCTACTCACCTTTACAACTGTTTCTCCTTTGACCCATGAAACAGAAGGTTTTGGATTCCCCATTGTAGTGCATGGAAGAACAGCCTTTAACCCTTCTATTATTTCCACATTTATAGGTGGACGGGTTATTTTGGGTCCTAAAATTTTAAAAGCCAGAAATTAAAGTTGAAAAGAAGCTAAGACATAATAAGATAAATTCTGAAATAACGTAAAAAATTCTGCTACTTTTTCTATGTATTGCAGGAAGAAAGAGCAGTCTTTCTTGGTCATGGACTGCCTTGGTGAGAAAAAACTTTCTTCAGTGCAGCATGCAGTTTCAGTTTACGGATGCAAAAGTAGCTAACTTGCATGGGTTATTTGTTCTCCTGAGTGGAGTTTGACAATCATTTGAGTTAGGGCCTGGGCTAAAATCCAAATTCAGATAAGAGTATTTCCAGTATTGAAGAATGTTAGCATTCCACGTTCTGACATTCTTCACTGAGTAAACACTGTCATGTCTGAAAGCTCAGATCTGGATTGAATTGATTTTGAAACAGTATTAACCCGGGCTTGCCTCTAGCTCAACAGGAAGGGCCTGTGAACTCAATTAATGTCCCTAACTGAAGGATTTATAACTATGCTAGTGAAAAGGACAATGGAGCCTTAAAGAAAAAGCAGTCAAACTCCCTTGAAGTTAATAAGGGATAAATTTAAATTCATTTTACTGAGAAAAAGAACATGGCCTATCTTACTCTGAGCTGAGAGTATAAAAGATCATCATCTCAGTATTCTGGGAGACCTGACATTTTGAGTCCTTTGCATGATAATGAGCTAGCCAGAAAAACAAGCTTCAGAGAGCATCACCTCCTGGCCACCACCTGCAAGTGACTGGGATGCTGCAGAGCTCCAGAATTACCAGACCGGGAGGGTCATCCCATTAGCACAAACAAATCCTTTCCTACGACCAGATGCTTTAGCCAGAATACATCTCTGCTGCCCTTTTAAGTGTTTGTGTAAATAACTCCAGCCACGTGACTCTGGCTTTACTGAATTTGGCACATATATAGCTCTTTGCAAGAACAGGCCTTTTGCCTTCCATGTGGGATGATGAGATTTACAACATGGTGCTCCAGACCATTCAACACTGCTGTTGAGAGCATCTGAACATAATTTAGTTGATTTGTCCATCCGCAGGTAGAAACCTGATTAGTGAAATCTTACATATAAAATTCACCAGCGATCTATGCATTATTGCCACACAGGTTTAATCTGCCAAAATGTGCCTCTTTTACAGAGTTTTGCACAAAGAGCATTGTTCAAAGCATCAGGTTTTTGTCCTCTGACCCTAGAACAAGTGTGTGTTATTCAAAGTGTATTATCACAACTGCATTAAATTATCTCGTATGCCATGTCTCTGCCTCAAAGGACTGCACCCAGCTTCACAAGAACATGTGCCTGCCCTGAACATGGATCCCCAGGCGCCATGCATGGGAGTCTGCTCAGGCTTTTGATTAAACATTCACATGGCATCAGGAAGAAATTGCATTCCCACTTACGCATTTTCACCTGGAGAGCCCCACAGCTCTGCGCAGCTGCTCCAACCCCGTTATCTGCTGTGCAGCAGTACACCCCATCATCACTGTCCTCCACGCTCAGGATGGTCAGGAGCTGCCCGTTCCTCTGGATGCTGTACCGTGTGTCGAACAGCCTGCAGGGCACAGCACAGATTGTTAGGGACAACCAGGGACAGAGAGAGGGAATTGCATTTGGATATGCAGGCTGCTGAAGGCACTACAAATGGCAATAAGCTTTACCTTTGATTTTCAACCTGCAAGCGGAAGGGAAGGTGCTGAAAATGTTGAGTTCAGCCTTAAGATTCAGGTTCTCACTAGATCATGCATTTTCTGACTGCCACTCGTGTAGTGGCAATTTTTCCTCCATCCGGACATTGGTAAAATAAGTAGGTATCATGTTTGGGATTTTGACTGGCAAAGGACGGGCATGAGCACAAATAATCTTTTCCACCTAGGTTGTGTTTAAGGTATAATTGCTCAATGCAAGAGAAAGACTGCTTGCATGAGAAATAGAGCTGGCTTAAGTTTTCCTTCTTTGGGGGAAAAAAAAAAAAAAAAAGGAATTTTTTAAAAATTTATCAGATAAAGTCAGAAAGATTTTCACAGTTGTGAAAAAAGACACAAACCAAAAACCATGCACTTTTGTGTCTACATCCTAGAATGGTTTTGTCTATTTGCTTTGAAAAAAAAAAACCCCAAACCAACAAACAAGTGAAGAAATATGCTTAAGCCATCTGAAAGCTAGAGGTTTCAAGGAGACCTATAGTTTAAAGACAGCAGGCTTTAACCTGGACATTTCAGAAAAGTGAAGAAAGCCCTGAAGCTGGAGCAACAAAAACATGGGATATTGTAAAAAATGTTTAGCAAAGACCAATTTTGCATGCGAGCATGATGAGAGAAGTGTGGTATGTGAATAGAGGGGATGTGTGTGTTCAAGTGTAAGAGCCAGGGAAAGCAGACAGAAAGATAGTGAGAAATCAGAGGGCTTAACTCTTGATTTCCATTGCAAAACTGCAAAAGTATAATAAATATAAATAAATAGTACAAATAAACACTATAAATAGTAAATTTGTTTGTGTTTTATTTTCACACCTTTGTTGATGCTTTTAGGAAGCACATTCATGCAACTGGACTTTGATTCTGATGAACAGTGGCAAAAGGGTTGTGACCTGAGGATTGTGTCCCAAGTAATCTGACTGCTACATGTCACGTTTTGTCTTTTACTGTTAAAAATTGTACAGTAGTCACTGACTAATCTGAATGTACCATTTATGATGTTACAGGCATGTATTTTCTTTCAGCAGCATTTCACCATTCAGTGTTATGTCTACCTGCTCTTTTCCACCATGGGAAGAAAGAGTGCCATGAAGTCATCCATAGTGTAAAAGACATGCTGGCTCTGTTCCCTTCTTTCCCTAAGGAAGGCTCATGGTGGGCAGCCCTGTTCTGGAAGATGGGACAGGAAACCATTTCACTTGGCACAGGGCACCTGCTGGTTTACTTGTACAAGTTTTGATGTCAAAAGGAAAGGCACGTCCAGAAGACTGTAGTCTCTGCCCATGCTCTATTCCCATTGAAGTTGAAAGCTTACATACTGCTTTGTTTTGAAAGTTAACCTTTCTGTCTATTGAGGATGCTGGCACCTCAGCAAGAGAAGAAAATTTTGAAAATTAAATAACTGATATTAATTGCTTGTAATCACTAGGCCCTTTGAAGTCTGATGCACACACGCACAGAGGCACAGAAATACATTTATATGGGTTTTTTTCAGAAAAAAGTCTTCTGATTTGATGCTCTTCCATTGTGCAAATACTTTCATCTGAGTTTTTAGAAAGTAACAGAAATATATTCAGCTTATCTATTCTTCCATCTTTGGTCTGAGCTTTTTTATCCAGCAGTACTGAATATTAATGCTACACAGCCTTGTGAAAGTGAAACACTTGGTGTTATTAACACTGCTTCAGAAGTCCTAGTAAAGGAATGAAGCACCTGAGCTCTGAGGCCTTACCAGCAGAGGTGTTTTTATCTTTATTTTCCATTTTGGTAAAAGTACTGTGTCTCAGACAGAGTGTGGGAGGGCTTTAAGAAAGATGTGTTGGGCTTCTGGAAGAGGGGATTGAGGTGATAAATGATCTAGATTTCGTATTATCTTAGAACACATAGAGAGGGGTCATTTTAAAGACATGGGGAGAGAAGAACACAGTCCTGCATGGATGGCTTTCTCTCCCTGCTTTGATTTTCAGTCATAGTGTCACTGTTGGGGAAGGAGTTAGGAGAAAGGTGACCTGGTTTGGAAATAACATCCATGGAAGCTCAGACCTCCATGCTGGAACAGAGCCAGGGTCAGAAGATTAGGGCCAAATTTTGCTGAGGCTGGAGACAATGAAAAAAAAAATATTTCTGAAGACCTATATGCATATTTGTAACTTTCTGCTCCTACTCTAAAGCAGTTTTCCAAGTGGTGAGACCTTCTTCTGCTCCTGCTGACTTATTTGGAACCTCCTATGCCAGTGGTTCAAAGGCTCTTTGGGAGATTGACCACAATAGAGAGAAGAACCATGCTTCAGGTGACCATCTGCCCAACATGGACATCTATGGAGAACAGGTGTTGACCATGTTACACAAAGGTTGTGCTGCATTTTCCCTCACAGTAGGAATCACTTACAGCCGTTTGGAATGAGAAACCCATATGAAGCCATGTGGAAGATGTAATGTGATTTCAGAGCTAGAAGATCAAGTATAGTTTACTTTGTAGAAACCTATCTACAGCAAAAGAGCAAAAGCAATGGTAGCAACTTCCATAACACATTTCCACACTTCCAGAAGGCTGCCTTCTTTGTTGACATCTTGATGCCTAGTGGTTAATGTCTGACAGTGCATAACAATAAGACAATTTCCAGATCCAGAACTAGAAGCAAACAAGAAGGGCACAGCACATCCCCTTCCATGCAAAGTTTCCAAGCACATTGAGACAGACAACAAGTCCTGCTAAGCTCCTTTTAAATATTATATAGCAGGCTTTTCTTCGTAAATGCATAAACTGAGGAACAGAGCAGATTAAATTGTCTGAAGCTGGAGAGAAAACTCCTTGCATAGCTTGCAGCAGAAACCAACCCTCTGCAAGCTCAAGTGTATGAAGGTGCAAGAGCAGCCACCAAGTGCTCTTATCACTCCCTCAGAAACACAGAATCCTGTATAATTACAGCACTCATTCTCTCTCCTGCCACAGACCCATTTTTATATTTCCAGATATCTCCTTTATCATGAAAGAAAGCACTGCCAGTTTTGGCAGAAGATGCTGGTGAGGGCTGGGGCTGCTCCCTACCTGATGGGAATGCTGTTGCGTGTCCATGTAATCTCTGGCTCAGGATATGACTCCACTACACAGACAAACTTGGCAACATCTTCTACGAGCGCATCCACGGTTTCCAGGGGAGTGCTGATCAAGGGAGCTGTGTGAAGAAGAGAAAATGTGGAAGTTTTCTGGTGCCTGCTGGAGAGAGCCACATAGCCTGCCAGACACCTTTGGTGGAGGGAGCCTTGTCCCTGCAGGGTCACTCAATGGCATTTTCCCTTGAGGTCTCTCCATAACGTGCAAAACAGAGCAAACCAAGCTCCAACAAGCTCAGTGCATCCTATGTGTCTGATCCACCTCTTTCTCGAGACTCACAGCACTAGATGAGCTTACTGCAAGGACACAGGTGAGGCTGCCCCATTGCTATGAGGGTGGCATTGTGTAGGCTGGAACTGCAAGGGGCAACACACAAATTGAAGCCAAGCTGACCTGCCCCTGGAGTGGGAAGAGTGCCTCCTTATTAACGCATGAGATTTGGGCTTTTTTGTCATTACAGGATTTATTGACTCAACTTTATTTTTCCTTAAAAAAAACCAAACAAACAAAAAAACCCCAACCAAAACCAAAGCCTATTATATAAAAGCACCAAACCCCTTATATAGCACTATATTTTTCTGAGCCAGACTCACAAAGACCATTCAGGTCATTCAGATTTTTGTCATGACTAGCACATATTCTCTTTTTCTAACAGTTTCTAATCAAGTAGCACAAGGATTAGGAGTTGAATAGCTATGTCTAATGCTCATTATCACAGACCTGTTGTCATACATTACTTGAATGTATCTTTAGAAACATTTGCCATCACTCTGGTGAAAGACTTGAATCACAGCTGGAGGGGATCAAAGCATAAGCCTAGCCATTCACTTTCCCTGCTCACAGTATTCATTGCAGCCACTGCCTCCAAAAACACTTGAATGACTTGATCAATGGCTGCAAGGGACACACATCATATTTGCTGGACTGGATTTCGCTGACAACTGTGCTGAGATAAACTAATTTTACCATATTCCTCAAACACTGCCTTAAAAAATATATCATGGATTCAGGAGTCTTCCTGCTCCTCACTGACTCTAGCAGTATCTCGCCCATTATTTTTTCACAGAGAATCCCAACTGCTGTGTATCTATTGGCCCTCCTTAGTATGATAAGATTAAAATTCAACAAAAAATAAACTACATCCATTTTACTTTTCTCTCCCTAAGGAAAGGGCAAAAGAGAAGACACTCAGACTTAAGTGACTGAGAATAATAGAAAATCTATATCTTAATGCTTTTTCAATTTACATGGAAGTCAAAATTAGAATGTCTTTGGAGTTCTGCCGGAATGAAGCTAGAGGAAGAAAGGATCAGCTTCCACTATCAAGTTTATGTAAAATTCTATACGCTTTTGACATTTCACTAGAATGAATCTGCCTTAATAATATTTCCAGATTATATGGATTCTCATTGTATCATTGATTCACAATAATAACTATACTTATATAAATCTCGAAACTGTATCTAAAGTAGCACTAAAAGTTATATGAACAAAACTTTAACTAAAACAAGTCTGTGACAAATTCATTGTTTAAGATCACTGCTTCAAAGTGTATCGTCCATCATTTTATTAGGTCATTTTGGTTTACATTAGACAGAAATAATCTGTATTGCACCCCAGATGAATGCCAGTGAAACCAAATGGAAGATTTCCATGAAGTGTTCATTTTCCTTCTACTGAAGGTTGTCTTGGGATAATAACCCCCATCGATGGTTATCCTGTCTCCTTCAAATGAGACGTTGCTATTTCGTGACAGAGTTTATTGGGGTTTGATGGCATTAACCCCAGAGTTTTGCAATCTAATTTTATATAGTATGTTTTTGTTTCTGTTATCCACATTCCTTGATCTCTAGAAGCATGCTTTTCTAACCCTGAGAAATGTAAATTTTTACAATAACAATAATTCAAAGGAACCAGTTTTATAACTGTTGTAACGATAAACACAGTCACTCTCACAAGTAATAAAGTTACATTTGTACCAAGAGCTGGTATGCATAATGACAGTATTTTGTTCTTTGGGCAAACAAGACCTGTCAGGTTTCTATATTAAATAAATTCTCTAGAAATGGTTAAATACTTTTAAGGTGTGTCTTTAATTCAATAGATGACAGAATATTGCATGGACATGGTATGACTGGATACCTCTTGAAAGCCAGCATACAGCTTTTTGGGCACAATCAAGCCTCATGGTTGCAAGAAAATACTGTCCAAACTGACAGCACTACGGTAACAGGAAAAGAAACATTTTTTAAGCTGCCTTCCCAAATTCTACATCCACAGAGAGCAACCATAACAGCAATGGGGATGTGTCATTTTCTTATATGCTCTTTTCACCTTTGTGATATTTAACCCAAGTAGGAACAGTGGGCAGTAGTGGGCAAGTGGGACAAGCAGGGAACATGCCGTCATTTCCTGAGGCAGCAACAGAGTCCCAAAATGGCTGAGATTGTGCTTACATCTAAAAGCCATCCAAACAACTCGAGTGCTGCTGTCAGTCTGTGTTTTCTCCAGAAAGTCCTCTAAACGTATGCTGTGTGCATTACTAAATTTTAACATAGGAAAATAAAACCTGGGCAATGTACAGACATATCTATCAGCAGATAGAAATGGAGCCAGGCCTTTTCATGTGTGTATACTGGAGCTTTTTGATATTTTTAAGGTATCCTTGTGGCTTTAAATAAATTGAAAATAAATTATTTTATATATGTGTAAAGGCACACAGGTGCCATTTTTCTGGATGTCAGCTATAGTTTCCCGAGATAGAAAAATGACCCAAGGCTGGTCACGGGACCATGAGAAAGCCAAATCCCCTTCTCTCCCCAGCCCGCTAGAAGGTTCCAAATGTCTTGGCTTTGGATTCAGATTCACACTTCTGAAACCAGACCAACCAGGCAAACAAAATAATGCAGAAAACAGAAGCAGCAACATTGCAGACACCTGCAGAAACTGCAGTTCCTCTGGTAAAAAACGACTCAGCTGTGATGTCTTAGAAAAAGGTACATATCTGTTCATTATACTGTGACATCAGAAAAAAAATCTATCCCTATCCTCTTTGTTTTTCTTGTCCCTAATACCACTTGTCTTACCACAATGTTCAAGAAGCGTAAAGTTTAGGAAAATATTAATGTTTTTATTTTAAAACATTTTTGTAAAGAAGATACCTTATTTCCTTTTTTTTTTCATTTTGAGAATAACCTGACTTAACAATTGTAAGAGCATAGCCCAGCAAGAGCAGCAGTGTTGGCCTAAAATGTGAATACTGGAGTTCCCCTTAAGATTTCATTTTGTTTTCCTGAAGCTGCAAAGTTTCTAGTAAATGTTGAATCGCACTGGACCATCACCACTCAGCAAAAATTGTCGTCCATAGGTTTGCCGAATGGTACGTCCAGAAGACCACGATTGCACTTCATGCCTCAAAGACTTTTCTAAACAGATTTTTTTTCCCAATTTTTTCATTGGCTAAAAGTACATGTGCACACCTCCACATGCATGTGCGCACACAAGATAGGAAGAAGGTATCACAACTTCTACATTATATGCCATAACAAACAGTGCATATTTGTATTTATATATATTCTTTGTAAAGAGGTCATAGGTATTTACTTTTTTTGAAGACTTACATGCTTATAAACCTACACAGATGCGCTGAACACAACAAATCTTGGGCTCTGCGGCAAATGGTGCTACCAGCCATTAAGACTTCTCAGCTTCCTTTCACATGAGAAATGTACATCCCACCCAGGCTGAACCCAAAGGTCTCCCCTGCCTGTTACAATGGACTACGTGCTCTTCATAAACAAAGAACCTTCAATTCCAAACTAATATATGAGAATATTTTCACTGGTATCCTGCTAAAAGCAGTGAAGTGCCCACTGAAAGCAGACAGTTTTTGTCTTTTCTGGGAACACTACTGCACCACCCACCCCACCATTACCAGAGTGTAATTCTTCCCCTTTGCAAAACCTCCTTCAGCAAAGGGCACAAGAAGAGCGGGGAAAATCCCCTCCAATCAAACCTTTTAGAAGTGTCTCAGCCAAGCTGAGGGCTGCCAGGGTGAGGACGTGCAACAGGGACACCTTCAGCAGGTCATTCATGTTTGATCCAGAAGGCATCAAGCTCCTTCAGGCGAGGCGTGCAGACCTCCCAGCCGGCTGCATTTCGGAAGCGGTGTGCAAGCAGAGCTTCTCCGCGAGTGACGGAGTGGGGTCTGAGAGATCTAAGTATAATCAGGAATTCTCCCACCCAGCGGTGGTGATGGACGTGGCCAGCTGGTGCGTATCCACTTTGGTCAGTGTGAAAGCGTGGGGCTCATGAAACAAGAGAAAGAAAATCCCTTCTGAATTCCTTCTAAGCAAACAGAGAGCAGTACAATGGACGAATGCATTTCCAGGGCAGTACCCTACCCCAGTGTTGTAAAGTCACCAGACCTCTATTCCAGCTCTCTGTAAGTGCAGTAGTAGGAAAAAATGCTTGCCACTGTGTTTTCCTTCATCTTAGGTCCCCTGTTTTCCAGTTTTTGTCCTCTCCCTCACACACACTCCCCCTTATTATAACCTTTCACGATTGGCTGTAATATGCCACCTGTTGCCCTGCTGATAGTATTTCTTTTCTTAACAGATGCATTTGCTGGAGTGGAAGAGGTTGGCATTGGTGACTAAAAGTGCCTTTCTGTAGGGAAATATGACAGGGGGGCACCAACATTAATCTCCAGAAACATCTTGTTATCCACCAGGTCGCTGCCTAAGATAAAAGGCAGAAAATCAACATTCATTTTCTAGGAAGACTTAAAGAAGCATCAGACTGACTCACTCTGTCTTGCCCCATCCTAGCACAAAGGCCTATGTGATATTTTCCAAAAATGTCAAGTCATTTGTACTGCCTGTTTTTCCAGCATAAATATTTATTTGAAGAGCAAAGAGGCTTACCACTGTGGAAAGGCTGATGTGGGGGCAATAGCTGCATGAGCAGAGAAAAAGATGAATAATCAGTCTGGGAAGAACCTACTTGATGATGATGCTCTTGGAACATGACTCCATGTATTTTTCTTCATTTTGTCAGCAGAGTAGACAAGAGCTTGCACTAAACTACGTGGCTTGAGGGAAGGGAATATGCAGTCATAATATGTCACAGTAAAAGGTACTCTGATATCTCTGGAATTTCCTTTATTTGCTGAAACTCTTGACTTAAACTGCTTCTTAACAGTGGTTTCTGCAATGAACACACATGGTTCAGCAGTGCTTCCTCGGAGGAGCGAATGGAGTAAAGCTGACCAGTGCTGTGAGTGTGTGAATCCCTATGGTTTGGCATGGCTTTATAATAGCAATATTACTTTGGGGGGCATACCATGGCTGATTAGGAGCGAGGATCCATAGACAACTGCTCCTCTGTGGATGAATAAAGGCAGAAACACTCACAGAAGATGTTAAAGATATTCCAAAAATTCTGGCGCTAGTAACAACAACAAAGCGAAATAAGAAGACAACAATGAAACAACAATAATCCTACCAGGGAACAGAGAAATACCAATTCATGGCTGAGCTTACAAGTATTTCTTTTGTTTAAGTCCAGACATAAGCAATTAAACTGCTCCATAGAAATGTATCTTGGTCTTTTAGGGTAAAATTCTCTTCATGGAGGGACTTGACCAAAGACCTTTACACTGCTGATTTCCTGGTTGGAATGTGTTACAAGGGCTTTGAAATTGCTCCATCCGTACGAGTGCAAAAAATTAATATTTCCCTTTTACTTGGCAGTTGCAGCATTTAGAAATGACACTGCCAGCAATGGCTGTTAAATACTAATAATGCCTTTGCATTTTGGGGATTACCAAAGTAGTCTTAAATTATCATTTCCTCTACTTTATATATTTTTATTAAGCATGACAGTGAGCTCCACTGCTCTAAACTGAAAGGATGTAAATTTACACAGTAAATGAGAGTAGAGAGTGTACACCATGGGCAAAGGTGCAGAAGCTCCAGCTACACATGCCACACAACTAACATACAATACATGGGGGAAGCTGGTGGTCATCTGTGCCCATCATGGAAAGATGTTTCCATATACAGTGAAATCAGTGAAAATGAAATGCTGGTGACACCAAACCTTCTTTGATTCCAAGTATTTTCCAAGCTTACCTTATAAAAGTAAAATGCATCTTTAATTTTTACTCCCGGTGTTATGAGTTTGCTGCTTGTTGGCTGTTGTGTTTAGGATTTTTCCTAACAAAAAAAATGCATCCTGAGATGCATACAGTTTACAGATAATTGTATTTACATCTGTTGTTACTTACAGTCATGCTGCAAGGTTTCTGCTGAGATGAGGTCTCAGCAGCCTACACAATAATGAGAAGCAGTTTAGTCCCCAGCTTTCAGATATTGCAGGTGAAGCTTTCTTTCCACAGATTTCTGCTTATCTTTCTGCACTGCAAGCACCCCAAAGAAGTCAGTTCATGAAGTTCAGTACACAAGACAAGGTGTGGAATGTCCATTCACCTAGCTACCATTTTTTCACACTGCAAACTGTTTGCAAAGTGACAAGTACAGTATTTTGAAATAAATGCATAAATACAAAGAAAGCAATAATTTGTTAGAGTTTGCAGAACCGATAATTGTCTTCCAGCCAATTAATTGCTTAGCATCTGACCTCTATGATGAGAGGAAACAGTTTGCAGGACAGGATCATGCTGGACCTTTTTTCTGTACATCTCTGTACACCTCCCTCCTTCTTCCAAGTATTCTGCTGGGGCCCGATGGTTTTGTATGCTAATGTGATAATTTGACTACTGGGTTATTTGAAAACTGCCTTTTCTCCCACATCACCCTCTGGAATGATGAACCTCTTCTCTCTAGGTAGCCCTAGATGTTCATCCAAGTAGACAGGCTAGGACAGGTATTTTCAGCAGAAAGTGTCCAGCCAGAGAACAAAATCATCCTACAGAGAGACTTAATGAAATTGCTTTGGCAATGGCCCTAATCACCCAAGCATCTGGTGATTCACACTGAAATAATCCAAGTCAGCACTAACCCAGCCTGAGTAGTGATTGACTTGCCTGACCTCAGATTGAGGTGAAGCTGACTGGCCTGTAGATCCCTGGATCCTCCTTCTTGCCCTTTGACTGGGTGACATTTGCTTTCTTACAGCTCTCAGGCACCTCTCCTGATCACCTCCTGGTTGGTATGAGGTGCAACATCACATCCTTTGTCATTGGCTTCTCCACCTCCTGTATGAGAAAGTTATCATCAATGCTTTCCAAGAACCTCCTAGACTGTGCCTTGCTGAAGGCAAGCCAGAAGTGAGCGTGCCCTAACCTGCCAAGATAGCAGATGTGTACAGACATAGAAGACAAGTGGCTTTCATATCCCAAGCTGCCATGTCATGGCTCCAAGCCTCTTCCAGCCAGCAGAGAGATGAAAAAGATGTGTGTGTGGTCTTCCCTTCATGGGTGCATGCACATGTCCCTGCGTGCACTAACCTGATGCCGTATGCACCCTTTCTGCTTCCTTCCTCAAAGCTGTTGGCCTCCCAGATAGAGGCATCCTCACAAAACATTTGACAGTGAAACCCATTTTGGGGCTGCACAAGTGCCTTTCTATTCACAAATGAATCAAGGTCATATTGCCATGGGGTTATGGTCGCACCAGTCCTCCCAGTCTACCCTGCCCACTTTGCCAGAAGTACCTACAGGCAGCACAAGCTCCTCGGTGTCTGACATGAAAAAACATCTTTGACAATTCATGTCAGCATTAGGGGAGGAGATAGACATCATTTTAGTTCTTTTATTACACACTGCAAGTCACTTCTTTACAGAGATCCTGAGTGGAAGCAGCTCTTTGAACCACCAGCTCCAAGGGATTTAACCCAGCCTGCAGCCCACATGTGGCCAGGAAAGTATTGTTGTTTATGTCAGAACAGCAAATGCTGTACTCAGTGTAACATATAAAAGAATGAGCTGTAATGATGTTGATGTTTAGCCTGTACTTGAAGCTTTTTTGTTTAGTGTTTTGTTTTTTTAATTGTCAAGATGAAAGAAAGGCTTTTCTCTAAAGTCCTTTAAGAAACACAGACCCTTCCCAAAGCCTCACTTACAGTGTTTAAATTGGAGGGTTTAAGGCACACGTGACTCGGCTTCTACCCTCAGCCATCTAGACCAATCTCTGGTCTCCTACTAATATTACAACCCTTACTAAGCTCTGATGCCTGAATCTAAAATAGTCCTCTTTTATTCTCTTGAGATTTTGTGGCAATTGGGAAACCTACAATTTGCATTAATTTCTTGCTATCATCTTGCTATAAGCTTCCCTGTAATTTTTCAGCTCACAGGATCTGAACACTGACTAAGAACAATCCAAGCTTCTGTACTATGTTTTTGTGGTGGGGTAAAACTGTGTAGTGTTATGAGATGTAATCAATGTAATGAAATAGCGTAAATACTGTAAAGAAAGAGGAATAACCCTTGTCATGCACCTAGCTAGCTGTTCACAGTATATCTAGAACAGAGCATGAGCTGAATGCAGTTATTTTATAATATATAAAACTAATTCCTCTGCTGGGAGATCTGCCTCCTATTTCAGTTGCTGCCAGAATTATCCAGCCCCACACCACAATACAGGGAAAGACCCCACCCTCAATTATCCTCTGCTCTCAGAGGCTAATCCTGTCACAGTGCTGAGCTGGAGTGGGAGAGAGATGCCCTGTTTCCCCAAAGAGGATTGCCACAAAAATGGATGACCCTTGTTCCTTAGCTTCTGGTTTCAGTCTTTTATCCTCTGCTTGCCATTGGAATAGTGCAGGCTGGGAGGGCCTGGCTGACACACAAAACCTGCTCTCCATCACATGGCACCCCAACCCAGCAAGCGAGAAACAAGACCTGCATTTAGATACAGTTATAGCATAGCCCTTACTGACCCCGCTAGGGAACTGGGAAAGGAGGGACTCAGTGTGGATTTCCAGGCCATGGGAGCCATATAAGGGAGAGCATCTACTTACCGGATCCTTTTTTTCAGAAAGAAGAAGGTGTTTCACAACAGGAATACATTAGGGATTTATTATATGCCATTGATTTTGATCCCAGAATACTGCACCTTTTAATATCACACTCTCACCAAGAAATAAATACAACCTCAGCTTGATCTGACAGTAATATTGGCAGTTACTGCACAAATATTGTCACTACAAAATAAAATCTGTCTATTTCATATCAGAACTCTTGTGAGTAATGCTTTCATCATTGTCAACACTTCTTTAAAACAATGAAAGCTAAACCCAAGGAAAAGCACAAAGAAATAAATATATATGATACCTCATGTGTCAGATTGATAAATCTGCAATTTCCAGGTTTTGTCTGTCGTTACTTGCTGCTCTTGCTTGTTGTTTTAGATCGTGGAAGAGCAAAATCCAAGCAGTGGGAGTTTACAGACATGCCAAAAGGAAACAGCCAGCTTGAGTTCAAACATACAGCCACTAGCACAACTGGCTTCAAGTGAAAGACTGTGGTCCTGCACACAGTGTAGGAATCAACTGTCCTGAGTGATCATAGAATCATAGGCCTGTAAATACCTTTTCCTTCCATCACTATGACACCTCTGAAACTCACAGCATCTCTCTGCAGCCAGCTGGGACCCAAGAAGTGTTACAACATAGGGGTGTGATATGAGGAAACACTCAAGTTTCAAAAGTACCTGCACCCATGCAAAAGCTTGTCTGCCAGTGGAACAGAACACTTGAAATGGAGCTACCACATCCTGCCAGCTGATGGCAGATTGCCACGAGTGACTGCAGGAGGTGTGCAACACACAGGTCCCAGGGGCATCCTATCCCCTTTCCTCTCACTGAACGTAGGCAGCATGCAGCAACACGTGAAACAGGTCCACCCTCTTTTTCCAGGCAAGATAGATTTTTCCTGCTGTTCTGATAGGAAGAAGAACTTTGCAACATGAGTAGCAGAGGAGTGTTTAGACACTGTGCTATATACTGAAAGATATTTTGGTGTCCTTTGTCTATACATATCAAAAATGAGAAAATAAATTCTGCTCTGAGTTAACCCCAGGCAACCCCACTGACGTCAATGGAGTGTAACTGAGAGCAGAAGGTTGCCTCTGATCTTTTTTCTTAGAGTTCACCTGCTGCTCATTTGAAGCCATAATCCTTGGTGACATCCCAGTCATTTCTATGGGAGAGAGGCTTGCACTGCAGAGACCAGGTCCCAGTGTGAACTTCCCTCAATGAGGGAATTCTTGGCTATGGTGTTTTGGACCATCTCAATATCTACCTGCTACAGCAGTCACATTGGCTGCTATTTAAATATTGCTGTGCATTATTTGGAAGCACCACAATTAGCACAGCAATATGTGTGAGTATGTCTCCTTAATCAAGTGGCAGATCTTTACCCAAAGATGCATCCAACACATTCAGCACATTTAAGAGCAAACACTGCAAAAGCAACATGCAGGTGATGCGAGGCAAGAAGTGGGAGGAGAACCAAAGACACAAGTCTCAAGAAAATGTCCTCAGCAATGAACAGTTCCCCATGGGCAGTGGACTCCTGCAGGCAGACTGCAGCCAGGACACTGCTTTCTGCAGGAACCATAGTGAGGTTCTGTGTCCTTATGCAGCTTTAGCAGCCCTGCAGAAAAGGCACACAGGGTGAGAGGAGGGTGTTCAGGAGCCCATAAGATGCAACAAAAGAGGGATAGCTATGGAATTTTGCATATGCCCTCTGATCCCAGGGAAGAACGCTAAACAGTGAGAAGAAACTTGTGCAGGTTCTGCATAGCAGGTGGCATTTATGATCATAAATGAGATGTTATGCTTTTCTGTCACATATTTACTAGCACTGTCCAGTAATTTTCCTTAGGTTTGTTCAAGCCTGAGAAAGAACTAGGAGATAGAAGACCTGATCCAAAATACTGGCATATCCACAAGATTAGCCCTTTAACTTCATTGGACTTGACCTGAGGGTCCTGTTGCCAATGTAGCATCATTAAATATGTTTGAAGTGAGGGCAATGTTCACAGTTTGTAAGCCTACCCCTACAGCCCAGGTGTGCAGGCTGTACTTCTGCTATTTACTATATTGTGAGTAGCTAATGAATTGTTCATCAGCTGAATAGCTGGTCAGGAGATAATACAGGTAATTGTGCATTATCTGGTCAGGAGGTAATACAGATGCGGGTCAAGGGTTTGCGTCTAAACTGAAATTGCCTTGTGGCTAGCTAAAGCACTTTCACTTGAAAATCACACAGGGCAGAAGCCACTCTGGGTAACTCTGCAGGAGTCTGAGACTCAGAAGGTAGGTTTAAAGCCCTTTCCAAGCACCCTGGCTACTGTTGCTGAGGGGCAATGACTTCTCCCACATACACCTGCCCTGACGTGTTGTCCCCAGAAAGTGGCTAGAGAGGGATGTTAGCCTGGATAAGGGCCTTTTCTCTCCTCCCTCCCTCTTTTCCGTCCCACTCCAGATGGAGGGGGGGTTCTGGTCACTGCTTCAGCACATCTCCATCTTGGGCCTCCTTCCCTCACTAGTGGCAGATTTGCAGTGGGCAGAGAGTAAATGGAGAAGAGGTCACGTTAGGGAAACCTACCTGGGCTCAGGGATGTAGATGTTCCCCAGGAGCAGTAAGATACCTGAGCATCTTTTGCAGCAGTGGCCAAGGTTTCATCCTGTCCTAGAAATCACACTTTGCAAGTTGCACTGAGTTTCAGTCCCCAAAATAGCTTACAACTCAATCGATCAGTTTTTCCTGTCAGAGCTTCCATGGAGAGCTTCTGTCTGGGACATTTTCATAGCATTTGCCTTTTTTCCCTAAGTAGCAGCAGTGGCTCTGGAGCATCTGGATGAATAAAAAATCCACTGGGCCAAATTCATCTCCTCTGACCATTGCATCAGGCATGCAGCAGGGTTGGATTTCCCCCGCCCAACACCAGTTTAATGCACTGCAGCAGCTGAGCAGTGCCTGCCGACACGTCTGGAGCAGGTGGGGTTTTCCCATGGTAGGATCCTTGTGTGGTTGCGGACTGGGCCTGTCAAACTGCAGAGTCATCCATACTGCTCTGTCAGGCCACACAGCTCCACGGGACGCAATCATCTGCGCCCTGCAGCCCTCTCTGTCCTACATCAAGTGATGGATCACTGCATCCCAAATTCATGACTCTTCCCCAGCCATCTAGAGACACAGGGATGTCCATGAGGTGTGCGCAGAGACCCACTCCTCTCTTCACAGAAGCTGGAAATCCCACTTTCATTGACACCAGCAGCCCAATTCCTAATGCTGTTGACAAGATAGTTGAAGATGCAAGACAGAAAATGCAGAATGGACTTGAACTTCAGCAAAATGTCTGCAAATTTCCAGGGGGTGTAAACTGTTACCATTCCCCTGGCAGTAGAGAAACTATGCCAGTTTGCCTTTCCTTGAGAACTTCATATTTGATTAGTATCACTGACAATTCAGCTCTTTGTCTTATCTGCACATCAGAGTTTCTCTGTGCAGCTGTTCTGCTCTGTGAACAGCTTCTCTCTCCCACACCCTACCGTCAGTTGAAAAGGAAGTGATTTAGCCCATGGACACATTTTAAATCCAGCCTCTGTGAAGACTTGTGACACAGAGACTGTGTAGAATCTAAATTAAAGCTTCAGTGGATGTATCTCCCTACTTGAAGCCAAATCAGGGCAGAAGACAGGTTCTGCATTTTGCATATGAAGTTTCCTTTAAGTCTAAATTGCTTACTTTGCTAGCACATGGTGCTGAAAATGCCATGGTTGTGGGTTTGATCCCCATTCAGGCCACTCTCTTAAGATTTGGACTTGATGATCCCTGTGGGTCCCTTCCAACTCAGAATATTCTGTAAATCCTGTAACTTTTTTATAATGTGCCATGTGTGAGGCAAAATGCAGTTTCTTTTTACCCGGGTTAGGAGTGAGAAGGCTTTATAATAGCAACCACCATCCACCAGCCTACATCCATGCTGTTGAACCACTCGAGGTGGACAGACTTCTGATCTCCTGCTGGCAAGGGCCCATTCTAAAATCCAAGCCACCTCTAAGAATTGTTTTAACCTAGCCCAAAACTGAGTCAAAGAGCTCATAAGCCACTGAATAGTATGCACCTTGAGCTTCTAGCACTGGGAGCATTTACTGCTGCTATGCAATCTACAGCTATAAATGGAGCTACAACCTCCAAATAAAGTCAGGGACCGCCTTTCTAAGAGAGCCTAGAATTTTAATCTAGACCAAACAAAATGTCTTTGGGATATCTGGGTGTTTGGCCCTTCCTCAGATAGCAGGCACCCCAGAGCTGCTGTCCCCATTCATTCCAGTGTGCTTTTCACACCAGTAGGAGTACTCGGGACAGGCCTTTCACAAAGGAGGATCATTTTTCTTTACACACCCTGCTGAGATGGGCAGTTATTAGGCAACTGTCTACAGCTCTCAAGTAGAAACCACAGCCCTAGCTCTGGTGGCTGTTGTCACCAGTGCCAGCTGATGTGCTTGTCCCAGGCCATGTGCTTATCCCAGTAAACTCCTCTAAAACACTGTTGCCTATCCTCTTTCTCCAGAGCTATAGCAGAGTAATTCACCCACACTTCAGTGAAGCCACTGTCTCCTTCCCACTCAGTTCCCTCCTTTGCCTCCTACAAGCAAGGAAAAGCCTTGCATAGTCATGCAAGAGGCAACATCACTCACCAGCATTGTCAAGAGCCAGACCATACGGGATGCATTTCTTACAGGAGGCCCCTCAGGGGGATGAAAACATGTGTCTGGGTAATGCACAACTTTATGTCTCCAGATACTGGGCCAGAAAAAGGAGGAACTAATTGCACCTGTAAAGTGACAAAAGCATGTAGGATGACTGCACACAAAGTCATGGTGCAAATACAGGTGTGTCTGCTNGCTTGCTTCTGGAATGTCAGAAGTGCCTTAGAGAGCTACAGTGTTCAAAACGTTTAGAGAAAAAAAAAATCCCTGAATTAGGTAATTCTGTCAGCCTGAGGAAATAAGATATCAAGCTGAAAAACTGAAGAATAATTGTATTTTTGAAAATACACCAGTATCCCTCAGGCATTAAAAAATCATGAGTCAGATCTTAAAAAAATCATAGTTGGCTTAAACATGAAAGTTGCGGGGGTTAGTAACCTTGCGTTATCTGCACTAGTAATGGTCACATTCCTAAATTCTTCTGGAAAAAATGGAAATTGAACTTTATTTTGTAATAAAAGCAGAGATTCTTACATAATCTAACAGCCCCAGGGGCTGAGGCATTTAGCAGAACATCAGAAAATATAATAAAACCCCAATAGCTGAAAATGCTGGAGCTAAATTAATTTGTGTAGTCCTGGCAATAGATCTCAGGGCTGGTTCAAGAACCCACAGCCCCAGGAATGATGTGCTCTGGTGGAGTCATTCCCAGACATAATTTTTCTAGAATGCAGTTTTTGGATAGCGGCTGTCAGAAATTACAAGATAACTCTGTTCCATTCAATGGAAAAGGTCTCTGTGAATAGGAGAAAAGAAAAGCCCCAGAGGTATAGACTTCTGCAGTGACAAATTAACTAGCAGAACAAAGCACAACATTTCAAAGGACTTTCTGAGGTTTTAGGGGCTTTACTCAGGGCGAATGTCTCCCATTGTTTTTCAATAAATGCACTGTGTTCCTCTAAAATTTGTCCCCTGTGTATTACATTGTGATGACATTCATGTGTAGCATTGGGTTTGGCTAAAATACACTTATTTATTTGCCAGCTACTTAACTTTTAAGAGGACCTAAAGTTTGAGTCAAAAGGAAGAAAAAGTCTCAGTTTTCAAAACTTCCAAAAGTCCTTGCACATGCCTGGCCTCTCCTAGCATAAATCAAAGTTCTTCCAGTCATCAAGCCCCTCATGCTGGGAGATGACCTGGGGGATCAGGCATGGTTTCCTAGCCTTTAAGGATGTCACCATGCACTTTGGAGAAACACTTCCCATATTTGACTTGGGACAATTTCATATTTAGAAAGAATTCCAGAATCACAGACTTACCCTGAATGTCATATCCTCCACATGCTGGGGTTTTTCCTGGAACACGGGTGACTATAATCCTCTGCCAGACCTTTCATAATCCTCTGTCAGACTTTTCATTCATCCCCTTGGATCCACCCAGCCTTGGTTGTTGCCATACATCACACAGTGACCAAAATGTTTTTCAGAAAGCATGTCTCAACATTTCCAGCAAGAATGCTTCATCACAGTTTCTTTGCAAAGTGATGCTGCATGTGGCCTTGGCCCTGTTAGTGGTGCAAAAGCCAGAGCACCATACGCATTTGCTAAGAAAAGGGGTGAGGCTCTTCCTCATCAGCTGTTGTCCTTAAAAGCAAAGGTGCTGCCAGTGCAGCACTGTTCTCAAGCAATCCTCACTGGCCTTCCCCGCCTGCCAGAAGCACAAAATTATGCAATCCTTTCTTTGCAGCTGCTATTTGAGCAACTGTGTAATGTCTAGACTCTCTTCTCCCTTGTGTGAGCTCAGAGGCATCACTTTGCCCCAGTCCAAGATCCTGCAAGGCTTGATAAGAGACCTGTGACCCTTCTTGTGTGCCAGCCAAGAATCAATCTGTCAATCTGATCCTCCAGCATAGGAGGATTTAGGTTGTCTCATGCAGTACCTCATGTTGAACTGGGCAAGAGAAGGGAAGGGCTAATGAAGACCTGCTGTTTTGTGGCAAAGTCTCTGCTGTTCTCTCTGACACTGTAGTACCTGCCTGTGACAGTGCACAGCCTCCAATGATGTCTGTGTGGGATGAGACACAGTCCNGATGACTGCACACAAAGTCATGGTGCAAATACAGGTGTGTCTGCTTTCAGACACTGGAAAATAAAAGATCCCTGCTTTGCCTGATGAAATTTACATCCCGAGGAAAGTGTCATCATAGAAAAGACATCAAAAGTGACGTTCCATATCTGGAAATTACTTTTTTT